>JBBKCR010018674.1:0-12210 GCA_037577295.1 Ladigesia roloffi | reverse complement strand
AAAATGACAATTTCGATATATACTGACTATTATGGTCACTAGAAGCACAAATTCCATAATATGGAAGAGTTCAGAGGCTTAAATATTATATTTTTGATGGGGAAAAAAGTTTTCTTTTCTTCTAATAATGACCTAATCAAAACTGGACATAAATGAGAATAAACTGCTACTAATATACTTGTCGGACTGTGGTGGCAGGAAGAAACCCAATCACTTCGCCAAGTGTTAACGATCCCCGTAAAACAGAAGAAAAACACAAAAACAAAAAACAGTAACAAATCCAATCCCTTTGTACAAAAGACTATACAATAAATCAATACATTTTTAAACACGTACAAACTCATTTTCTAACTCTGTACAACTCTAAAGACGAAGGAAAGCAGTTTTACATATTGTTTTACAGGTTTTTTTTTTATTATATTTCGGTTGATTCTCTGTGAGTTGTGGAGCTGAGGGATAGCTGCCGCTCCTAGGGGGCCTCAGTGCTCGGTGCAGGTTGTAGCAGCAGGTTCAGCTCAGCGCTGAAATCAGAGAACGCTTACTTTCGAGAACACAAAAGCAAAAAAAAAAATAGTCCTAAAAAAAGTGTCTCCAAAAAAATACAAAATAAAAGTCATCATTCAAAGGAATTTTTTTAAAACTTGGAGTCTGCCACATCTGCAGCGCACAATCTGAAATGTCCTTGCCAATCAAAAACAAGGTTAAAAGTAAAATTAACCAAGTTTTTAAGTACATGAAGTACATTTAAGAATGTAAAACATTGACTTTGATAAAATTGTAAAATATTATAGCAGCTGGAAACTAAGTTTAAGTTAAAACATTATTATTACCACAGGTAGATGTGTCTGCATTTTAGACATTATGTTTCAGCATAGACAGGGACGAAAAAAAATATTGAAGATCAGCATCAGCCCACTGATCCTGGATCATCTCTAGTTACAATGTACTATAATAGCAGCCAGTAAGAGTGTAATTGTACACACATTTCACAATATGGTTAGTTGTTTTTTTTTCAGTCCCCTGCACCTGCTAAAAGAATTTTTAAGAACTGAAAAAATAATAACATTTAAATATTTTCAAAAGAGGAACTTTTCTTCTTACTGACTTATATACACACAGTACAAACAGTACAGATATTACAATGGAATACAGTGTTTTAACAGAGCAGTAATTGTTGCAATTTGTATGTATTGTATCACTTTTATAGCCTAAAATCTAACTTTTTATGCATATTACATTAGAACCAGCAAATAAAAAAGGAGTATTAATATAAGTATTATGCATTATATAATACAAAGCTCATAATAAACATGTCACAATAAACAGTAATTATTATTGTTTGTATGTGTTCTGATGTGTGTATGTTTTTGTGTATCGGGGGTCAGTGGGTAGCTGCTGTGGGTCTTGGGAGGGGGGGCATGTTGAGGTTGTGGTCCATACAGATCAAGTGTCACTACAGATGCAGCAGACTGAAATTAGGTTAGAAAAATGTTGCAAAATTCCTTTAATTCAAATACAGGCGCTATAGCAACAAATCCAGAGATAAAATTTGTAAGTTAATGTATTTAGTAGTGATGCAGGAGTTGACCTGTAATCTATTGGTTAGGCAGATTGATCGCTAGGGCCAGACGAGCTGACTCACACTATAATCACGTCTAATAACTTACAAAAATGTTAAGTTAAGGTTGCTGGAGTTAATTAATGGCTACTTTTACAGGTCAGGTTGTGCAACTACAGGTTAGGTAGGTGGTGGTCATTACCCATGCATCACTAGTGTCCAAATATTGTTCTGGACAGGCCCTATTGGTCAAGAAACTAATGTAAAAAAAACAAAAGAAATAGAAGAGGTTTTGCAATGGCAGCAACAATGTTTACCTTAAAATAACTCCATGACCAGTGGTGATTACACACATGTGAAAGCCCCGCTAGACGCCTTGGGAGGCTACAGGACTGTAAGTGCATGGTGCTTTGCAGGTTCTGAGATGGTTGATCGACAATGAAAAGTGTAGAGAGAGAGAATGATAGAAATGCCAATTACAGCTCTGAATATAAATACAGCAAAAACAACAACAACAACAACAACAACAGCAACAGCGAGGTTTGGCACGTCCACTTCATTCCAACTACTTTCCCCGAGGACAAGTATTTTGTTTCTGTTCTTTTTTAAAATCATTTATCCTAGCGTTCAACAAATCACTGACTCCGGTGTTAAAAAAAAGAGGCAAGTTTCATTTGATGAGGCTGAAAAATGTGGGAAAAACAAGGCAAACCACATTTCAGTGAGATCAGCGTTAGCGTTAGCATTTACAATTCCAAATTGGACCTTGCTCCACCCGAAATGTCCTTTGGCGCCACCATATGTCAGTCTTCTGAACGCACAAGGCCTTTAACAGTCTTTATCGTGGAATTAAAAAAAAACACTCAGAAGTACAAAAAGTTCATAAATAAGTTCCTAAGAGTTCATGAAGACGAGGCGAGGGGATAGGCAAGGGTCCCTTCAGAAATCCACAAGAGGGCCTAATATACGCCATCCTAAAACCCAAAGGCTTCAGGATGTTTGAGTCCTCATCTTGCTCCCACTGTACAAAAATCATCATTTTTGTTCTCTCGCTCCGTCGCTCTGCAGTACTGCACAGGAGGGCTGTACAGGGTAAGGATCAGGGGGCAGAAGGTCAGGGATGATGACCACACAGACGATGGACGGAGAACCCTCCTGGCACAGGCTTCTTTTGTGGTGTGTGTGTTTTTTACCCAATAATAAGTAAAATAAAAGGTTATTTTTGTAATATTGAGACTTTGTTGCATGGCCTGGATTAGAGTACAGCTACAACTGTGTGCATGTGTGTGTGTGTGTGTGTGTGTGCATGTGTGTGTGTGTGTGTGTGTTTATGTGTGTGTTGATTGGTTTCCAGGCTCCACCTACATTTATGTTGTGCAGCCTGAAGAGAAATTGTAATGTCTAAATACACATGTATCACACCATTTTAATAGTGTGTGTATGTATATGTCTTTCCATATGATGTTAATCCCCCCACTAAAAATTATTCCTTATCATTATGTTTACAAACTCTCTTCCACAGAATTATTATTAAAATCTTAATTTGACTAAAAGAACTCCTCTATAAACCATTAAAAAAATAACAAAACCACTGCAGGTGCTTTACAGAAGTAGACAAATTATTAAAGAACCACATACAGCGGGTTTTCCATTGTGGGAACCATGAAACCAAGCAAGGAACAATTTAAGCTTTAAATGGGTCTTTGACAATCATGGATCTGTATTAGAACCACTGCCTTTTCTAAATAACCATTAAAGGACCTTCAGATACGTAGGTACTGTGATAATAATTGACCACAGTTTCTCATCAGACTATTTTTGCCCTAGCAACAGTAGCTACAGTAGCCACAAATGGGCGGAGTCTGGGCCTAGCAGGTGAGTGCAGTGTGTGCATTCAGTCTCTGTGTGTGTGTGTGTGTGTGTGTGTGTGTGTGTGTGTGTGTGTGTGTGTGTGTGTGTGTGTGTGTGTGTGTGTATCACACTTCGCTCTCGGTGGAGGGTTTGCGGTTGGGTGCCCAGCCCGTGTCGGGGTGTGCGCTGTGGCGTTGAGGCGTGGCCATGGCCGTGTTTATGCTGGAGCATTCTGATTGGTCGCCCTGCAGCAGTTGTTCAGTCTCTGTGTCGTCGAGGGAGGCGGAGCTAGCCTGCAGGGACACAGTGTCTGTGCGCATGCACGCGTGGAGGCCACTCCCCCGACACACCTTTAGCTGTTTTAGATCCTCCCAATATAGTTCCTCCCCCGACAGCAGACACACCCCCTCCACAATCCGGATCTTCTCTTTGGTGTAGTTGCCTTCCCCAACTCCCTGAACACACACACACACACACACACATACATACGTTTTCAGAAAGAACACAAGCACTGGGGCAATTGTGATTTATTTCTCTGTATCATTTGATATCAAGCATCAAATTATTTTGTGCACTATATACGATTTGTTTAAGTTAGTAAGAATTGACAACCTGCAGTGTATTAGTCTAATACATAAAATCTGCTACTTGCAAGACAGAAACATAACCAAGAATATATTAACAAATGTTCTTCAAATTCACACCACACATTTCTCAAACTCATTACATAACACAAATACTAATACTGGTAACTGAAAAATTCTTACATTAGTTAACCGAACATAGGTTGGCCAACTCACCTTACTGAAAACAGATGAGCTCTATTTATATATAGAACCCTAAATGAAACAAGCCAATGCTTGCTTAGTCTGCTAACTGAAAATAGTTAAAGTATGTAATAAATGCTAACTGAACAAAGGTAAAATGACGTATTACACATGAAATGAAAACAGCTTACATTAACTCTGCTGAATGAAATAGCTAAAGCTAGCTAAATGCTAAGTATTCTAAACAAAAACAGATAACACTAGCTAACTGTGCTGAAAGCTGCTATGGCAAACACGCTGTTTGTTAACAATAATCCTAGCATTATATATGCAAACTGAAAAAAGCACAGTAGCCATGTTTGATAAGTATAAATAGGTAGTGAATGCCTGGACTATGCCTTTCCGGTCTGGAGCACAAATTTCACACAATGCCACGTCTTGAAACAAAAAATGTTCAAAGCACCCAACAGTGATTGAGATGGATTAAAACTGATTTGGTGATGTTAATACTTACATAAACTAAATGAGTGTCTTGTTTTTTATAATGCCCCTTAGCAAAAATTTGTCTATTCAAGTGTACTATGAGTATAATTGTTTTATACTTAAACTGAGGCAGTATACTTGAAGTTTATATAGTATATATATATATATTTTATATAATTAAGAATAGTATAGTGAAGTATACATGACTTATACTGATAAGTATAAAGAAAGTCTATAAAATATACTTTCAAATTTAGTCTGAAGAAGTGTTAAATTACTATACTTTCTAGTACACTACAAGTACATGGTCCATATACTTGCTATACTTCTACATAAGTAAACTCAATAAAAATAACTTCATGTATACTACTTTTTGCTAAGGGGTGTCCCAATCCAACAAAATACACATTCAAGCATTCAAATCTGCACCACATGCAGACCTTAAGCCTCATGCTCAATATACAATTACTGTTAGTATGGAAATAATTAGAGTAATAACTAAATAATCATGTTATGTTTACTTATTATGCATCATTGCATAATTATAGGAGGCTGTAGGAGAGTGTTGAAAACCTCAAAACAGAAAAGCATTTCCAAATGCACTACACCCGTCAGCATGTACCATCACATGGCTGAACCACCTGACTGCTTACCATTAAAATGTAGCAACACATCTGGAATGATCTGTGATCTGAAATGTTTTTAACTGCTGATCAACAATGCAGGTCAGTGGAGATTCAGGATTACTGCCAAAACAGTGCCTGAACCGATACTTTACAAAAGCCAAAAATGATGGTGAATCACACAAGAATACATTATTATTGATCAAAAAATTTAATGCTCGAAATTGAACAATACATTAAAAGTTTAAAGCACCGTAAATTCCAAACTACAAAGCACACCTGATTAAAAGCCGCATGGTCAAATTTTAGAAAGAAAATCAATTTTGGAATTGTACAAGTTGCACCGGATTATAAGCCGCATGTGTCTCACACTGTAATATGAGATATCTACACAGAACATTTTTTACTTTTAAATGTTACGGTAACAAACAAATACATATTGCACATCGTTTTTTTTTTTTAAGTCTGTAACACGGCTACATTTAAGTATACGTACGTATCAGTAACACACACAGTGGGCCCGATTTTCAGGATCGATCGCGCATCGTCTAAAGTCTGAAACGCCGTTGTCTTTGGGGGAGGTGTGTATTTAGTGCCAGTAGGAAATGTGAACAACGCGCCTGGTGCATAGTTCAAATGGGTTGTGTTAAATGAGTAAATTAGTCATGCTGCTGCTCGCTCCTGCTTATGAAAGAAGCAGCGTGTGTGCGCATTGTGAACTCTTCCCAAAGCCTCAGGCGCCCATATATGATAGCCTTTGAACAATTCACGAATGATTACTTACCAGGTTTTTTCTGGTCAGTGGCGAAATGACTTTCACTTCTCATAAAAAAGCAAATTCGCGCTATGCACCATACCACAACCCTTCTTTTCAGTGACACGCCCGACACAGCCTAAAGCCATCTGCTATCTTGACAACATACATTTCTATCAGAAAATAGAACGATGCGCTCGCACAAAATAGCAATGATGGTTTGCGCAATTCGCGAAAGCACAGTGCACCGTGTGCATTATTGGGCCCATTATGTTTTTTAAGCTTTTTTACTGAACAGTGCGCGAACAACATTCCATCTCCTAATGACCGCTAAAATATATATCCCGTATATATACAGCAGCCAACAAGGAAAATCATTGTTGCACATCTTCATCTTCTTTATCTTCGTCATGGGCGGGCCTTAGGGGGCCTTAGAGGGTTGTCCCCACCCTCGGACGCACTCGGTCTCACCCTGGGAATACGAGCCCCTGGGATTGGAGTTTGAGCTGCCTAAACACTCGTCACATATGCGAATAAAATATATCAACCCGAAACGAGCCTATAAAATGTGTGCCTCCCTAAAGGTCCATCCGCAAATCCGTGTCTGCCACCGGGTCTGGTTACCAGGCAAATGTTTTTTGCATCATGAAAAAAAAAACATGCATTATCTGCATCGTATTATTAGCCGCAGGCTTCAAAATATGTGAAAATTTGAGAAAATATTAGCAGCTTATAGTCTGGAATTTACGTTATATATGAATCCATTTATCCATCCTTTTCGACCCCTTTAACCCACACTCAGGGTCAGGGTCAGGTCGAACCCAGGACCTTCTGGCTGTGAGGCAACAGCGCTAACCCCTGCACCACCGTGCTGCTGCAGTATATATGAATACATAAGGAAATACACACAACAACAACAAAAAAACATAACCCCCCTAACCCAAATACAATAACAAATGCTTCAAATAGGGGCTCAGATTGCATTTTTAATTCAGGGGGTACGAATCGGCAAGGGCATGGCCTGGGGCAGGGTCATGGGGAATGGGTTCCCTTTTATTATCACCAGGTGCCAGATTTTAGTAATGCAAAAGCAAAATAGCGAGTAGAGTTAAACCGACCCGAGCTGGTCAGTGGAAAATCCCTATAAATGACTGAGCTAACAGAGCTACTTAAACAGAGTGAATGAGAGCACCTGACTGCAGACATCAATAATGCAGCGTAATAATAATCTCCCGATCAAACTCCGCTTCCCAAAAGAGTTATAAACCTTGGGAACTTAGTTAAGGTACATCTATTCAAACTCTATTCAACAAAAATAATGATGCAGTGAAGCCTGTTTTTGCCCAGCCGAGACTTCTGTTGCTGTTTGCAGCAGCCCGCCAACTCCTGAATGTCACTCACTCACACACTGCAGTCTGCAGGAAATGCAACTTTTGATATAACGTTTTTCTTGTTCCCAAATGCAAATATTTGTAAAAGTATTTGTTCAAAATATGTATTCGTAAAAAAATTAAGTGTCACCGAAATGAGGCATCGAAATTCGTGTTCTGTTTCGGTCTGGCCATAGTCAATAAGCCATCATCTTTACACTCTTTACACTTTTCATTTTTTTACTTTGATTTTTTATACTTTTATACATCTGAGAGTCCATCAATAAGTATATCACTCTAAACTCGGGCTCCATCCCAACAGCTGACCTAACAGTGGAGAGATGGAGTGAGGGCTGTGCAGGACACTCAAGAGCACAACAAACACAACCAAGAAATAGACAATCACTGTTTGACACTGTGATAAATGTGTTGAACCACCTGACACATATTAAAGCAACACCAGGAAATGACTGTGCTAATGATTTGTTCAAAGCCTTTACAAACCACCTTTATCAAATATTTATCTTTTTCTTTTTACATTCATCTGTAGAGCTGTGACCACAGCTCATGCTGTTGTACAACAAATACCATCATCCTGTCTGGCCGTCACAAGTTAAAGTCAGACGAGTCACACCACCATCGAGGTGAATGCCATCTCACTGACAAGGAGATATTTTGAAAATTAACATCTTTTTTTCATTAAAATAGATACATTTAGAGCTGCCTGTATCACCACAGGCCTGAAACTGTGGCTCTGCAGTGAGGTGGTAAATACAAGGAGGATTCACAACAAAGTAACGGATTATTGAATTTTAGTGTAAACACCAGAACCCAAGTAACAATCTCACACAAATGGTTATTTATGGTTATTTAAAGAGGTCAGGTCCCTTAGTGAGCCATTAGGCCATGCAGATTGTTAAATAAAACAGCACTGTGACCTCCATGAGAATTATATCTACCTGCTTTACCCCAACACAGCAGCAAAAAGAAAGGAGCAAGTCAGAAGATGAAGGGAGAGAGAGAGTTGTAGGGGTGAGAGAGCTGCAGTGAGGGAAGAAACAGTGTAAGAAAGATCGCGAGTGTTATTTCTGAGGTTTGTAAAGCTACATATCGATACAGAAACAAATAAAAAGATAAAAGGTCAGAAAAAACAATAAAAACCTACCTCCTTTTTATATCGTAGCTGATTGTATATTGGCGGTTTCTGACTGGTCTCTATTTTGACCTCCTGTGTTGACGTCCGGTATGAGGGGTTACTGTAGGTCAGATTACTCACACCTGGATCAGCAAACTTTGACTTTTTGTGCCTGAGGATCAATATAAGAATGTTTCACACATTAAAAATAAAAACTAACCCACCAACCCATCAACAAAAGTGTACTCCCCCAACCCCTCTCGCAGTCGACAAAATGTTATGTCACCCCCCTCCTGGTCAAATTAAGGTGACGTGCATGAATCTAAAATTAATTTACCATCAGAGTTTAAAAAAGAGAATCTGTGTAACTAAAACCAATGTGTGATCATTATGAATAATTATGAGCACTACTCAATGGCGAAATAATTTCTGTGAGCTTTGAAGAAAGTCTCTGTTCCAACCTGTAGATGATGTACACGGCTATAAGAACCAGGATGGCCAAAACTGTCAGGGCTCCACCAATCAAGTAGCTAATGTGAAGCCCCTCCCCTTTTCAGGAAAGAAAAAAAAAGGTGGATGAGTGACAAATCCTTCAGCAGAGCTTTAGCTACCATAAACAGCTCCCATACAACCAGAGAAAGGTTTGTTTCGTACCATGAGGAGCAGAGATCACACTGTTCTGCAGGCAGCCCTCAACACCACCACTCTTCTCTGTACAGCTGTAGGAGAAAACAGAGATAATGCTTCAATTATGCACTCATTAATGTTGAATGGCTAAGTTGCTGCTAAGCTTCTGTAGGCCAAACAGGTATCTGATACTCATACATATCAGACAGAAACTACAAGTAACACTAGACCAACACTTTGTATAATGTTATTTGTATTTGTTAGGTTTTGTTTTGTGTTAGTAACGTTTTGTAACATTTGTTATATTATGTGCTCAGTAATTCTCTTATACATATAATGTAACATTTTACATTTAGAATAAATAAAGAAAAAGCTACAAAGCTGAGCAAGTATTACCTGTATGTAAAGTATATAATATGGATATGCATTACGAATAAATGGTATTTATGCAAAGTAGTAAGTACATGAAAAATTTAAAGTTCCTAAATTACAAAGTTTGCTTTTAACTCCTATAACAACACAGCTAAAGTAAAAATAAACACAAGTACATGTAGTCAGATTAGGTATCAATTTTAAAAGTTATTTTGTTGGTTAAATTAAAGAAGTGATGTTTAAGACTGACTTGAGCATGGGCAGGCCTGCTTGGGGTTTGTTTGTGGACCCTTTGTCTCCTTTGGTAGGTGGCTGAGTGCTAGTGGTTCCTCGGTCAGGCACTGTAGGAATGTAACCGGAAACTAACAGGAAAACATCAGAATTAGACATATTTCTGTGTGAATGTGTGTATGTGCGCATATATATTTATGTGTATGCGTGTATGTGTGTGTGTGTGTGTGTGTGTGCGTGTGTGTGCGTGTGTGTGTGTGCGCGAGAGGGAGAGAATGTGGCACAGTGTGTGTAGAGCTGAACTCACTGGTGGAACACGGTCGGTCGTCAGGTTCATCTGGGCAAGCGCAGACAAAGCTGTTGGTTTTTGCGAAGCAGAGGTGAGTGCAGCCGCCGTTATTCACACCGCACTGGTTGGTACCTGACAGGAGAGAAACTGCTGATCAGCTCTTTAAATGGCCCCTATCCCACAAGTTCCCAGCCTTTATCCCTGGAAGACACTGTTTATAACTAATATTATTATTGTTTGAACCAAATTACACATTCAACTCTACACAAGCTTTTCCAGCCACTTTATCACTTAGAATTAAAAAGGCTGTTTTCATGAACCCTTTGTAATATTAACATGTATAAGAGGGGCCAAACAGCTGTAGGCCAATATGTTTATGTAGATTTATTTATTTATGTACACACACATATAAAAACAGTTTACAATGAGAGATAAGCTTGCGCATGAGCAGTTTCAGTCAGCAATATCATAAGCCCGCCCACCTTTACTCTGATAGGCCAGATCACCAATCGTGGTTTCCATGGAAGACGAAAGGTCAGTGAAATTTTAAGTCTCCGGTACACTACTGGACCATTTTTTTTTACTTGTAAACAGAAATTTGAGCATAACTAGCAAATCCAGGACCGGCACTGGTTTCAGCTGCTCTTACCAGTCTGGCGGTTTGGAGACACCACTATAATGTCCATCAGTCCCTCCACGTTGGCCAGAACTGTCTCCTTACTGCGACCAGTGTGTTTATCCACACGTTGGATGGATTTAGTCTGCCAGTCAGTCCAGTAGATCCAGCGGTCTTGCTGTGAGATTCGGGAGAAAGCAGTTAGAGCAGAGGAGACCGGCTTCAGCTGGAGAACACAGGAGAGAGAACGAGGGAAAACAGAGGGAGGAGAGAGAACATGGGAAAACACAGGGAGGAGAGAAGAGGGAAGAAAAGATGGGAAGAAAATGAAGGTCAGAGATGGAAGGATGCAAAAAGGACAAGTATGTTAAGGGTGGAAATAAAATTAGAGCATAAAAGGATGTACGAGTAAGTGGAAGAGAGAGAGCGTGAGAGGGAGGGCAAGAGGCTGAGGAGGTGAGTGAGAGAGTGGGAGTCAGAGTGGGTGAGGGAGAGAATGAGAAAGAGAGTGAACTGGACAGGGAGTGGATAGGCAAGTGGGAGAGTGAACGAGAGAGTGGATGAATGAGTGAGCAAGTAGGTGAAAGATGAGTAAGTGAGAGATTGAGTAAGCGGAGGAGTGGGAGAGAGTAAAAGTGATGTCAGTGAGTGTGAGCGAGCGAGAAGGTGAGTGGGAGAGTGAGAGAGTGGCAGGACAAGAGACTGAGTGGGCGAGTGAGACAGTGGGTGAGTGAGTGAGTGAGTGAGAGAGTAAAAGGGAAGGGGGCAGTACCTGTGTGAGGGCAAACGGATGGGAAACAGGATTGACGAGGATTTGCCGCAGCTTTCCATTTAGGTCAGAACTTTCAATACGGTCTAGGTGTGCATCCACCCAGAATATCCTACACAAACACACACAAAACTATATTTGTCAGTCATGCCACACTTTTACCTAATCCTGACCTTTAACCTCAGAAACCAAAAGCTTCTTTCTTCTCATTTAGTTTTTCCTAAATAACCTAAACTTGTGGTGAAAAGATGTTTTGTTGTGCATTTTTTGTTGCTGTGAAATATTTGTTTCCAAAATATAACACCGTTTGAAAGGAAAAATTGTAGGGTGATTCAAGAAATTAGGGGAATCGAGATTTCTGCACTCTGTTGTTGTTTAAGGTGTGTGTGCATCTCTTACCTGCGTGTGTCATAGTCGAGTGTGAGGCCATTGGGCCAGCCCAGGTCTGTGTTTATTAAAATTTTCCGGTCAGAACCGTCCAGGTGGGCTCGTTCGATTTTAGCGATGTGGCCCCAGTCCGTCCAGAAGAGGAACCTGTAGAGAGAATAGATAAGATGCAGTATAGAGCAGCATTAAAGCCTCTGAAATTATAACTAACATACAGTATACATTATTAATGATGCAACCACACCCTGGGGCACCACCAGAAATCTTGTGCCCCATGAAAGATTAGAGGTTTGGCTCCCCACACTTTATTAACGTACTAGCTCCTAACAGAGCCCCATGTCAGTGCTGGGCCCCTAGAATCGTTTTAACCCCCCCCAT
>JBBKCR010018617.1:0-12212 GCA_037577295.1 Ladigesia roloffi | reverse complement strand
GCAAAAAGCGACATGCATACACACACTCACACACTCCCGCGCTCTCTAACACACACACACACACACACACACTCACGCACACAATCTTTTTCACACATACACACACACACACACACACTCACACACACCTGGTATGTGAAAGTGCATTGTGCTGTATTATCCTGTAAACTGTGAAAGGACCTGTATAGCAGCGCAGCAGTGTCGAACCTCCATGATTATAAATGTCCGTCCCTTGCTCCAGCACTACATGTGTTTCACTGTGGCAGAACACACCGCCTCCCTCTGCCATGCCACGGACGTGACTGGCCAATCAGGTTCTTTGCTTTTGCTGGGAAATCACCCAACACCCCCGCGACCCTGGTTAAGGACAAGCAGCTCAGTATTTGTTCTCCCTCTCACACACAAAATGACCAGAGCGAGTTCTCTACAGAACAGGGCCCTGGTGCTACAGGGGGGGGACCGACCGAAGGACCTGAGAAAGATGCTCCTGCTGCTATGAGTGATTACCAACAAACGAGAATCAACCTGGTGTACAAGCGGAACCGAGCACTTTTAGACCAACAAACACGCATCCAACACACTCTGGTAGTTTCTCTCGTGTACAGTATTACTTAAGGGCAATTTAGGAATGTGCAATTTATAATGTGCAATTTTTTGGTTGCATTACTACAGATTTTGTCGATGCCTTTCACTTCATTGTGCACCTGTGTATATATGTATATTTTATATATTTATAAGATGACGTAATGCGTCAAATATATATATATATATATATATATTAGGGCATTAACAATATTAACATGTACAATATTACTTGAGTGCAATTCAGAAATATGCAATTTATAATGTCCAATTTTTCAAGTGAATCACTACAGATTTTGTTGATGCATTCATTTTGTACCTTTATACATACACATATTTTCTAGTAAGTATTCTTACATCAATGTATACATCCACTTCTGTAAACATACATATATTCCATTTGTACATACATCCATATACTTCTTACATATACATGTACATATATTTTTTCCAATACATACATTCTTATTTATATTTCTAGATTGTATTCTGTCCATTTCACCCTTACTGTTGGAATAGTTTTTATTCTTGGTATATGTTTTATATGTTATATTCTTTTATTGATTTGTTTGTTTATTTTCGCAGCTCAATTTCTGTTGTGTACGTTTCCCACTGTGGGAGTAATAAAGGTTTATCTTATCTTACCTTTCCCACGGTGATGGAATTGTATATATAATCCAGTGAAGGAAATATTGAGTACACAGTTCACCGATTCAATCGAACTCAATACCCTCGCCAAATGAAAAGGCATTTTATTAGAACATTATTTGTAGAACTACAGTAAACTCCATTTATTTGTGGTTCAGCTGTCGCAACTTAACTACTAATTGTTCGCCGAAACCCCCGAAATACTGCAAAAGCTGCAGATTTCCTCTGTTGTTGTTTTGTTTGCATTAGTGACATCTGGGCCTTGTCTGCCACACCCCCTAATCCTCATGCTGGTTGTTTATGTTTGGGCCCAGAACACTAAAGTCCACGGTACTCATAGGCAAGAAGTTTGTAGCCAATCTGAAACTGTTATTATTCTCCTTGCTACTGATTGGCTGCTGCCCTGTGACGCAGCAGTCCAGAATTTCCCTCGTAGAGCATCTTGAGTGTTCTCCTGTTTTTAGTTCTGTTCTTCCTAAATTCTGTATTTTTATTACTGTAAATTAAATAAGTTTATTACTGTATTTACCTGCTTAAACCAAAGAAACCGCAATGCAAGAGTTACAGTCTGTACAGGGGGAACATTGGGGTTTACATTCTAGCACTGCAGGAGATCAGTGTAAACTTTACAGTACAGACATGGGTTTATCTTTACATTTTCTTTAAGGGTAATGAGATTAAAATGAAATTAAAGTGTTTTGGGGGAATATTTGGGACATATTTATGGTTTACTCTATAAAAAAAGCTAATTTTACCATTACCTGGGTGCTCTTGGAACCCCAATGTATTCATATAATACACATGCACACATGTATATTGGGATCTCAGATGTGCTTCCTTTTCTCTCCTCGGCTGGATTTTTTAATCTCTGCCATGTTTCGAACGATGCACAATTTTCCCAACACAGGAGAAGGCCCAGGTCCCTGAGGGTTCTCTCCCAGATCATTAGGCTGTCGTCCAACCACAGGAAATTTGAGCTGCTGCCTCTACTTGGCACAGGCAGGAGGGCAGGGAGGCATCTCTGGGCGGAGGCCGGAGCGAGGGTGTAACATGACTCCATAATCGGCAGCAGTTCTCTCCCAGCTCTGTAAGTGAGTGGGAAAATGATGGCACAGTTTACAGAAAGACTGCAGCAGCTCGTTGGCCTTGATTGTAAAAGCACTGGAACACTGCTGCTGCCTGTCATTCAGGACCGATCACTTGCCCTATATTTTCCAAAAGGCAAATATTCCACTTCAGAGTCAGAATCGGCAAAAAAACATTCACAAGGCATTATTTATTTGTCATTTTGGCGTTTTTTTCTTCCAAATCTCACTGAACTGAACTCAGCAGTGATCTGGGATTCGCTTCTCCTGCTGTGTACTCAAAACTTTGAATGGGAAGATGACGTATTGCGTCATATATATATATATATGTATGTATGTTAGGGCATTAAAGACTTCAGAGAGATCCATCAAGAGAGTGGAGTAATGACGTCATACACGCAGGAACACGGGCGTCCAACAATGAGACTTCTCTGTAACATTAACAGTCAACATGACCATTAAACTAAACTTAACAGAGTCTGATACCTGTAATGTTCTGGTAAATTTAAGTGTAAACAGGAAGTGGGCGGAGTTTAAGCCATAGCGCCGCTCAACTCCTCTGGACCAGACTCCCTGCAGTGCTAGTGTTAGCATGTTAGCTAGCATGCAGAACGCCGGATCTGTTCCTGCACTTTAATTCTGACTTGCCGGTTTTGCAGGTTCTCCGTGCAGAACGCCGGTTCTGTTCCTGCACTTTAACTCCAACTTGCAGGTTCTTCAGGTCTCTGTGCATAACGCCAGTTCTGTTCCTTTACTTTGACTTCGACTTGCAGGTTCTGCAGGGCTCCGTGCAGAATGCCGGTTACACAGTGTTCTTACATATATATACCATATAAACATTACTTATAAACATACATATACTCAATGTGCATATACTCAGTGTACATACATATACTTTTTCTGTAGTAAAGGGGGGGGGTGTCTGATGACCCTGAGATTAAGGCTGAGGTATGTCTGATGCAGAGCTGAATCTTATTATAGAATTTACAAGCAAATCTCTGCAGCTAGAACACAGTACTGGTCAAAATACTGTATTTATCGCTGTAGCGCTTGCAGGTCGAACTGAACGTTCTCTCGTCTCGTCTACTTGTATCGTTTCTCTTGTTCTTTGTCCTGTCTGCACTGTGTTCTGTTCTGCTCTGCTCTGGTGTTGCTCCGTAGTTCTGGAGGAACGTTGATCTTTCCCACTGTGTTCTGTGTGTATTGTGGAAATGAAATAAAACCAACCTGACCTCCCTTTTTTACCAAAATGCCAGCATGGCTAATAAGAAGCAACAGCAGCTCTAAAGCATTTTCAGCTGAATGTTCTCTCTAACTCAGCTCATTTCAATTCCCCCACCTCCTGCATTACCACAGACTCTCCAAATTCCCATTAGACCTCTAACACAGGGCTTTCACACCTCTGTACCGTCCACAGGGTGTGTGATTTTAATTGCTAAAGCCTATATCATAAGTAGATATAATGAGGGAATTTGGGACCGGGGCCTCCTCAAGCCTTCGGGATTTGAGGAAAAGAAAACAAGAGCTGAACAAATAAGCGTCTGAAGAATGTGGCGATGAAAATAAGCCACAGGAAGAGAGAGCGAGGGGAAAAAGAAAAACAACTATTTATTTACTCCCCTTGTTTATCGAGGGTCCCCTAATCATTTATAATCAGGTTTAAGGCCCAGGAAGACTGTTCGATTGCATAAGCAAGTATAAATTGACAGATATATAAACTACATGTTTACGGTTGTGTATTTTATTAGTTACTTTGTGTGCAATCCTTTCAGTGGGGAGGGGCAATACAATACTTCTCATTATTGCGATCAGTTACATATAAAAACACTTTCCTGAAAATATTGTGCATCTTTTCAATATTTAAACAATGAACAACTTCATGTTTCTTCATAGATGAATATCATTACGCTTGTTTAGTCATGAAAGTGTGTGACATTGATAAGAGTAATCATTTGAGACCATCACTCCCCTTAAAGTAAATATAAAGGTAAACCCATATCCGTACTGTAAAGTTTACACTGAGCTCCCACGGTGCTAGAATGTAAACCCTGATGTTCCCCCTGTATAGACTGCACTATAACTCATGCAGCGCGGTTTCTTTGGTATAAGCAGGTAAACACAGTTATAAATTCATTTAATTTACAGTAATAAAAATACAGGCTTTAAGAAGAACAGAACTAAAAACAGGAGAACATTCGAGACGCTCCACGTGGGAAATTCTTGACTGCAGTGTCACTTGGCAGCATGCAATCAGCAGCAAGGAGAAATAAATAACATTCTCGGATTGGCAATCCTTTCAGAGGGGAGGGGCAATACGATACTTCTCATTATTCAATTACATATCAAAACACTTTGTGCATCTTCAATGCTTAAACTATTACAAAATGAATGTTTCTTCATAGATAGACATCATTATGCTTGTCCCGAAAGTCTGTGAGACATTGATAACAGTAATCATAATAATCTATAACAGTAATTTTAAGTAATAGTTTCCAATTATGTGTACTGATATTCTCAAATTATTGTTAATTCCGTCAGACAGGACGAAATATTTTCGTCAAAGACCTTTTTTTCCATGACAAAGACGAGACGATGACGAGACGACAACAGTGTCCAAAAATGCTGACTAAGACCAAATTAACATGCATTATTGTTGACGAAAAAAGCCAAGAATAAAATGTTTTTTTTATCAAATAAAAAACAAGATAAAATCTCCCCTCAATTTTGTCTACAATCGTCTCTACGTTTTCCATCATGAGATAGAATATTCAGCTTTTACGACTTCAATATATTGTGAATGAGTTCGTGCTGCTGCTGCCTGTGGAGCAACATGAAGCAACTTGGAGCAACAACACAGGAGCAAACACCAGAGATTTCTGCCAGACTTGAGCGCGCGCCAACAAAATGCTCGGTAGAAGGAAGAGGCTCGATATTTTGTCGCATTTTACTTACAATCACATTGAGAAAAAGTCAGAATGTGTGATTATAACTGACAGGAAGCACTGCGGACATAAATTATCAGGGAAGAACACCACCAACCTGAAGCGTCAGCTAAAGGCTAACCACCCACACATTAAGGTGAGTTCACTTAAATGAACGTCTCAGAAACTCATGCTGATTTGTAACATTAAATAAACCAGTTAGCTATGGTGCTGTTGGACATATATTATGCAGGTTTTATTTTATAGCCATTATACCAGACTTGATAGTTGGCTATGAAATTGTGAAGTGGATAAAAACGAATGGCAAAGCTAATGTGGGTTTGAAGTTAGATTGAGCTCCTTATTAGAGACATTTTAGTGGACTAAAGCTTGACTAAGATACCTTGAGTTTTCTTTTGACTAAAACTAGACTAACATTACGAGACTTTTAGTCGACTAAAACTAGACTGACAAAAATGATATTTCAATGACTAAATATGACTAAGACAAAAAGCACATTTAGTCACAAGACTAAGAAGGGATTTTCTTTAACGAGACATGTTCTGTGAAACAGAACTGAACACCTGACTTTCCGAGGAAGACATGGCCGTTACCCTTTGTCACCAGGACCTTTATCGTTATCAGTTATCGGCTATCCTGGTACAGAAGGGGCCCGAGCTGATGGACGGGTATCTGGTCGCCATAGTAGGTTGAACCCATAGGTATAAAGAGAGGACCCCACAGTCCCCTGATGTGGTTCCACTGACCAGTCAGGTGTTGTTTGCTGTTTTGCTGCCTTTATTTGGCACAATAAAAAAGAATTTCTGTTGTCTGTTTGTTTTTATTAAATTTTCCTAGAACCAGATGTTTTCTCCAGTATGAAGGTGCTTCAATCCTTAGTGCTCCGGTTGGGCACGCCATTTAGGCCCATCTTCGAAAATCCACACATTGTCTGATCTTGGATATTCCTTTTTTATCTCAGGGAGGAACCATCCTACCCTTCCAATCTGTGCCCGCCAATCAGCTCCCTCCTGGAAATTTCCAGTTTTTCTTTTTCCTTCTCTGACTCGTCAGGCTGACTCCCCCTGAAAGGCCTCCCTTTAACCTCCACCAGTTATCCAGCTTCGCTGCCTCAGAGTCACTGCTTTCTGCCTCTCTGTTTCTGGAGTTCGAGCATCCAGGCCTCCCTCTCCCGGCGCTCGCTCAGTCTCTAAACCCGGATTAGCTCTCACCCCCGCACTTAATCTCATACACCTCACACCTTACATTTCTTAAGGCACGCATAGATCTTTAGCAGACGATGGCCCAGGCAAGTGGATTAGTTTGTCTAATTGATCTTCTGATGAATGTAAATGTGTGGTGGAATCTTCAGAAACTTTAGGATACCACAGAATGAATCAACTCTTAAATGCACCTGCAGGGCATTGTGGGCCTGTCACTCTTTATATGTATATAAGATGAAATAAAATAAACTTATTAGTCCCACAAGTGGGAAATTTCACTGCAGCAAGTGGACAGGTATGAAAAGCAGCAAAAGCAATGGAATAATGGAATAATGGGACAGAATAAAAATAGACTAAATATAAATATGTGCACTACACAATCCAGGAATATAAAAATTGGGTCAAATAAAAATATGTGCATGTGTGCATATACTTATATACATGTATACTTGGATAAGTATGTATGCATGTACACCATGAGCATGTGTATGCATGTATATATATGAATGCTGACAAATATTTATAAAATGAAGAACCTTGGGATACACATAACTGGAGTTGTTGTGTTTTGGTTTTAAAAAGGCTGAAAACTGCCTATTTTTATAGTGGACACTAGGTATGAGCCGGATACTCGGCTGAAACGAGTATCCGGTACGGATAAAGCACTTTTGATGAGTACGAGTATCATACGAGTAATACGAGTCAATATCTGTGCTCGGATTGAATAAAAAATTCTCATTGGGAAGCTGACTGTGTCTGCGTGCAGTGGCGTCTAGAGCACACTTAGCATTCATATTTAGCTGTTCAGAGCAGGACCAGGAGAAATTCTAGGGGAGCTCTGTCTCTCTCCCTCTCGCTCTCTCCCTCTCTCTTAACCACCCCCCTTACCAAAGTAGCAGTACCTGCAAATAGCTGGGACTGTCCGGCTGCTATTACCATCACTGTGAACAATTTTTGACAAGACAAATTTGACCAGAACCAATCCTTTCAAATCAGACCAATCTGAATGACAGCAGCCCGGAGAAAAATCACAGAACATTGAAAACCATGTTGTGAACACACGTTTCACTTCAAAAGCCTTATGTGGCATTTATGGCATTTTAGCAGGCATTTTTATCCAAAATGACTTCCATTCCCCACCTACAGGGGGCAGTCTTGCTCAGGAACCTGGAGAAGATAGGATTCGAACCCATGACCACCACATCAGTACCTGGCAATATCTGGAAATGATCAATAATACACATGATCATGCAATCCCAAAACTTCCTGCTGTACCTATGAGGAAACTGCAGCCTCTACAGATCGGAATAGACCTGATAGCTCACTGTCTTTTTCATCTGGGGCTCATTTCATGTAACAACAGTCCTCAGCCGGAGCCGCGCCGCTCTCTGAGGTGCTTTAGTAATTGCTTTGAACCGAGATACTGCCTGTTTGAATGGGGGCCCGTGGGTGTCCCCCCCACATCCCCCAACGCACCCCCCCCACCCCCCCGCTCCTCCAGCCTTTCTCCTCTCCAGTTGCCATGGAGATTCAGTTATATCTGGAAGGCTGAACACAATATTTGGTGACGGTTCTCTCATGAACTCATTAGTACTTTGAGCTGGCGAAGCTGGAGAAATGCCTAAATGTTGTTTTCAGACGTTACATGCAGACATATCAGTGTCTGAAGAGCCTCAGAGTCTCATCTGTGAGTTCGCAGGACCCTGCCTGACCTCCGCAGGCTCTTCCACGCGGAGTGTCCGACCTCTGACTGCAGGCGAAGGGTTTTTCTCATGAACTCATTAGTCCTTGGAGCTGGTGCAGCTGGAGCCTGAAGAAAGCAGCATATAATGTCACTTTCCCTGTGAAGTCGAATATTACAGTCTCAGCGTGAACCTTGTAAACCGTCTCTCTTGCTCGGGGCATGTGGCCTCGATTAAAAGACACAGTATGCAAGATCAGACACCCGAGTAACTCGGCGTCGCCCCATTATCAGGTAGACGCGTGTGCGTGGGTCACGTGGCCCGCAGAGGAGGGGGCGGACAGCCTACTGCGCCGCTGGCTCCGAGTCACACGCGTTTCTCTTATCACTTTTATCAGCACTGCGAAGCTGGAGAGTTTCCAAGAGTCTGCCTGAGGCAGGGACAGGCATGTGCCTGCGACTGAGTCCCAAACACGACAGCAGAGACTTCAAGGTTTGTCTCAGTAGACGTTACACTGCCAATATTCCCAGTGTTCTAGAACAGAGGACCCCCACCACCGGGCCACAGACCGGTAACGGTCTATTGGTCATTTGGCACCGGGCCGCACTGAAAGGCCAAACAAAAATATTTTGTTAAAATAGAACTTACTTTGAGAATCTCGTTGCATCAAAAAAAGTTTCCCACAAGCAGCACAGAGAAAACATCTAAAACCATGTTGTGAAAAATGTCATACACTTTTCATTTAAATATCTGAGCCTTACATAGCATTTACATCTACATTTACAGCATTCAGCTGGTGCCCTTATCCAGAGCGAGGTACAACAGTGCTCAAGTAATCCACAATTGTATCAAGGACCTTTAAAGCAAGAATTAAGTCAACATCCACCAATTCCCTATGGTACTGTAGCTCAGTACATCTGATCAACACTTGTCACTGATACCTAACTACACCAATCAGGACATATAAAACAACACCTGTAAAAGAAGGTAAAACAAGGTTAGGAAGGTAAGGAGGTTTTTTTTGTAAGAAGGAGAAATAGGGGATGGTTAGTCGCCAAGGTGCTCCTTGAGTCGGTGGGTCTTTAGCCGATGTTTGAAAACAGCAAGAGACTCTGCCGATCTGATGGTGTTGATCAACACCGCCATGTATGGGGGTGCCAGACCATTCTTGGCTTTTAGCAGACGCTTTTATCCAAAACAACTTCCATTCCCTACCTACAGGGGGCAGTCTCCCGGGAGAAACTTGGGGTGAAGACTCTTGTTCATGAACCCAGATGTGGGATGCAGAAGATAGGATTCGAACCCATTACCCGTTGGTCCAGAAACTGGTTAGATTCTGGTCCACCTAGGAGTGGAGTTGTCCACATTCTCACACAAAGAACATGTAAGGATTTAAGGATGGGTCTTAGAGCGAGCGCAGGGTTGCTGCAAGCAGAACCCAGAGGCATACGTCAGCTCAGGGTTGTCTTTAAAACTAGCAACTCCAATACAGGTCTGGCCACAGAGACATCCATCCTTTTACAGCTTTCCAGATGGTCATTAGCTGGCTTTGGACTGCGAGGTCAGCTGATGTTGAGGTGATCCAGAGACAGATGGTGCCCTCTGCCTCGCTCCTGCGGCTGTAAGGGAAGGTCAGCTAGGATTTCCAAAGTTGCCTTTTTTTAGCCGAGTGAGACTCACAGTGATGTTGCAGCCGATAGATACTTCACTAGAACTGTAAAAGTTACGTTCTCGAAGAATTAAATCAGTTAAATCACTACAGTTTAAATGGTCAGCCTTGTTCTGCAGATTCTCCACAGGGGGGCACCGTTGGCACTTGTTTTGGTTTCTTGAAAGGGAGGAAACCCCCATGCAACTGTTCATATTTTTCTAGTTGTGTTTGGTGCGTGTACATACGGATGGGCAAATAATCGAAAAGTAATCGAAATCGACATTCAGAACCTATAACTGATCAATATGTTCCAGGTCAATTACTTTAATTACTTTCCCTTTAAAAACATTGAAAATAATTTATATTGTTTTCAAAAGTGCAAGTTATTTATTTTACACTTTTTTTATAAGAACATAGTGACTGTTCGTTTTAGGCAATATGTGCATTAATTTCATTATTTTAAACTCAAATAATGCACCCTTCATTCGAAAATCTCTCACGTGTAATATGTGAACATATTTACTGTACAAAACGTCAGTGAACTATGAAGGCAAAAATAAATGGATAAATAAATAAAATAATCATTCATTAATTGTAATCAAGTTAAAATGTTCAATTAATCGAGATTTGGATTTTAGGCCAAATCGCACAGACCGATGTGTACATGTGATCTACTTGATCAATTGTCAATATGAATACTAGTATAATTGATGACAGCCCTATTGGTAACGTTCAGTAACCCCCCTTACACACTGATTGTTTTTTTAAATTGCCACAGGGAACACATTCTGTTCCCCAAATTAAAACCCACAGAGCTATTAGTCAGCATTAAGAGAGCATTTCTGTGTGCAGTTCATCACACGAGAGCAGGACCAGTTCCAAACTGAAAACGCTTTCAGAACGAAAGAAAACTCACTTTTATACATCAGGAACCTGCTCTTTCTGTGTCTTAAATAACATACATCACAACAGACAAGAATGTGGCATGTGGAGAACACCCAGTGATATTACATTATGATATTATGATTACTGAAAATATGTTTGGCTCCAAACAGAAACTGAATAAATGATTCCATAAAGCGACCTTGACATTGGTGAATGACAATAGTGTTTCATGTTTCGTAGCTAAACTCCACCCTAAACTGTGCGTGATTCAGTTTATTTACATGGACTGGGTTCTGTGCAGTACAGGACTACTCGAGAACCCTGTTCCTCACTGCAACAATTTAGACACACTCGAGTGCATGGGCTTAGCATTAATCAATTTAATACATCAGATAAAATTGTATTAAATTGATTACGTTGTAATTATAACTCGGCTTCCCCATCCCAGAACACTCTATTTTTGGAAATCTTGATAAACCCAGAGTACTCTTGACTGATGAACAATTGCTTGCAATATTTGCACCCTAGGCACCATGGACATAAGATCATTCTTTACAAAGAAGCGGAAAGTAAGTCGAAACCCCCACCCCAATTTTATTTTTATCTCTTGTTTCATGTAAAACTAAATTTAAGAGAAAACACAAAATAAAAAGTAAAATGCAGCCATAAAGTCACTGTTGGTGATAAATTGTGTCACATTAAATTCATCATCTCAGACACAGCAGTGGGTTTAAACACAGGCTGGTGAAATCTGATTGCATTCAGCTCCCTGAGCATTAGTGAGGTCCAGTACTGGTGTTGGATGTTAAGTGCTGGATCACACCTCAATTCAACTCATCCCAAAGGAAGTGTACAGAGTTCCAGAGGACACAGTTCAACAAGACACTTGCTGGGGACTCTATAAAGATCCAGCTCACATGGTTTTAGCCGTGATAAGATAAGATAAAAAGTATAAAAATTCCTAATATACAGTCTAGCGATGTACAGTAATATAATTTAGTAATATAGTGTGCACAGAAGTATTATACAAATATACATATATCTTTGTACAATGTAAAATACTGCCCGGCAGTAGCATCTTCAAACGTAAACAGTGAACACACTGTAACCAGAAACTTTCCACTTCGCATTGCACTGAATGGTATTGCAAAAATATTACACTCTGAGTGTGACTGACTGCTCGTGTGATGGCCTTAGGCCCATGGTGACAGTAAAGTAAATTACAGTGGCACGCCACAGCACACAGTGTGAACAATCTGAAATTCTTTCTCAGCATTTAACCCATTCAACCCCAGTCAAGTAGTGGGTGACGCCCTGCAAGGGGCCCTCAGGGGTGCCACTAGCAGTGTTGGGACTCGAACCCATAACCTTCTGATTGTAACTCCCTAACCACCATGCCATCAGTTGCCATATTGTACTGAACACTGGTATCAGCAATGATTTAGGTTTAGGGTTAAAACTAGGGATGCACCGATACCACTTTTTTTGAAAACGAGTACGAGTACGAGTACTTGCATTTTAGTACTCGCCGATAC
>JBBKCR010018606.1:0-12212 GCA_037577295.1 Ladigesia roloffi | reverse complement strand
ACACACACACACACACACACACACACACACACACACACACACACACACACACACACACACACACACACACACTAATACATCAGTGTCACTGCTGTGCTGAGAGTGATCCACCACCCAAATAATACCTGCTAACTGTTGGCCCTGGAGAGGTCCTGACCAATGATAGACTGGGTAAATGGGACTAACCAATGATGCAGAGAAACAGACAGACAACATTCTGTATGTTTAAACTACAAAGTAAATAGACAACACGTTTAAAAACAAGATGCATGTAATAAAGTGGCTCATCTGTGTATGTTCCCAAAACACAGAGGAGCGATTTTAACAGGGTACTGACAAGCTTATAGACCACAGCAGTGCAAATATCCCGTGGTCTCTACAACAGGAATATTGTACTTGAGGAAGTTACAGACTGCCTCTACTATTACGTGTTTCATTTGTAAAATAAAAAATAAGCTCGAAGGGGGGGCTTTGGTGTGCATCACTTGAAAATAGAAACAACTTTGAACCCACACCGGCTGGAATGCATATGTGCGCAGCTGCAACATTCCAAACGAGAAGTGAATTGATTTATTAAGGTGTTGTCATTAAAAACGTTAATATGATTTCATTAATGTGATGTGTAGTTGGGGTTTTAATCATTAACTCTGATATCTGAAGAGGGAAATATCATGTAAACTATGTTTAGACATCACCCAGACCTATATGACAAGGTCACATCTGATGAAAACAACTAACATGCCCCTATTCTAAAAACACATGGCCTCACGACCTTGTATTCTATCTTGGAAATACTCCATATTCCAGGTCCCTTCTGCCATACTGTTAATGAGGAAGAGAAAGGAGAGAAAAGAGAGAGTGCATGCACAGATAAGATAAGAACTGTGGAAGAGAAACTCAGGCCAGCTAAGGAGCGATTAAGGGAGAAAGAGAGAGCAGGCCAAGCATGGCCGGACGTCCTGGCCTCGGCACGCAGATGAAGCCAGTTTTGCTGGTGTATGCTTGCCAAAGGGAGGGTGTGTATTCTGGAACAATGCAGTTTAGATAAACTCTGTTTAAGGCTATTACTGGAATAAAGTGTACTATGTTTGTGTGTTTATTGCAAATTTTACATTGTGTCCTAAGTTAATGAAAGAATGTTTACGTGCAAACAGAGTGTATTACAATTTAGGCTCCATTGCTTCTACAACTATTGCTAGATGTCCTAAACCGCCAGGATAACTGACAGCCGGCCATGTATCAGACACACACAGTGACTTTGTACTTGACTGGTCATTCTTATCCCTCTTCATACCAGCTGACCTCACAGGCATCAGCCTGCAAACATCACCATTCCAGCTCCACAGACATGCAGTAGATATACTCTGATGCATTCATACACTAAAGAGCCATCCAAAGTCTGGAAACATTGATCTTTTAAAAAAAAAAATTATAAATAAACACATTCAGCACGTTGTGTTTATCATGTTGCTAAATTAAGAAATCATAATGAAAAACAGAATTTATCTTGTCTCATTAATTAAAGTTTAGAGTAAGATTTAAGGTGAGTTTTTTGTTTTTTTTGTGAAAAATACCACATGGCTCATAAGAAAATTATATGTTCATCCAAAAATTTCCTTTGCAACTTTCATCATATGCATGCCTAAAGTAATTGTTCAAATTAAAAACCTAGGTGCAGTAGTTATGGCTGCTAAAGCAGTTTCTTTCATCACCAAAAGACATATTATGATGAAGAATATTTAATATATAAGTTGCATTTAATGATTTAATTGTCCACCATTGTTTATTTTATACAACTACGTGTATAAAAGTAGCCACATTAGTAGCTAGGTAGCTACCGTAAGTGTGTTGTTAATGTTCTACAGAATATAAATATAATATATCTATAAAATTCCCCCTTTTTATTAAGTTAATTAGATACTTAGATATGTGCTATTGTACTGTGATGCATTTAATTGTGCAGTATTAAAATTATTGTGATTATACAGTATCATGTACATCATGTACACAAAGTGTTAAGTCATGGTAAACTAGATATATCTTTGAAATTGGAACAAATGAGTAATTGCTGGGAAGGTCAGTCTTTGTTTGATCTGTATTCATCTTATGACTATTTATTCTGTAACAACTACTATTTAAAATCCTTAACAAACTACTATGAAATTATATGTGTAACCCATACATAGCTTTATAGAATATAGGGTTACATTTTTACAAACAAAGAAGAAAACCATGCTCATTTATTATAAACAAATTAAAATCAGTTGTCCTAAACTGTGTTTCTGTTCAGTTCATGTTGAGAAATCCTATAAGAAAGCTTCAGTTCAGGAAGATCATTAAATAGGCACAAATGACAGCCATGTAAGAACACATATCAAGCCCAGACAGACGCTGACAGCAGACACATTCGTTTTCTTGTTCCTGGAGGCACAGCTTATTCCACTTGGGTGTTAAAGAGCTCTAGCACGTGAGTAAGGAATTCCTTTGCCCAGTAACACTTCGTCTTGGCATTCCCATACATTACATGCAGATCTATCCACCAAGAGCATAAAGAGCGAGGACCAAGTTAAGGCAGATAAGACTGTCTACTCCACCTTGTACTGCTACACTCAATTCAAGAGAAACTGAGAATTATGGGCAATAACTACAGCGATATTACAGCTCAGTGAGTGAGACTGAGTCAGAAGATGAGAAGTGGATGAAGACAGAGGGTACTTTCTGCAGAGTGGTGAGTAAGAGGGTGCTCAGTGTGGATCAAAGTGCACTGTTCATGGACAGTTAGCTGGAAAGAGGTGAAGAATTCTGGACCAATTATCCTCAATTTATGCTCTGCTCCTCAGCGGGAGGCTCACAGGGAGATCCGGGCATTTACCAGTGTTTCACAATACAGACAGCAGCAGCAGTACCACCTCATACATAGACTACACCGATACTGCTCATCAAATGTTTACCTGAAACTACAAAGGGCAGGTTACAGTGAATCAGTCAGAGGTACACACAGCTACTGCAGTCCCACCTACTTGATTCCTGAGACAGTGAGTCACACACTTTTGCCATGTGTGTGGTGGTGTCTTCTTTTTACTTTCTAAATTAAAATGTTTTTCAGCTCATTTTTGAACAAATACCATCAATCACCAACTATTTTCTCTGAGAACCATTATCAAAATGCATCAGGCTTCTGCTCTGGCATGAGGGGCAGGCTTAATTTATTTGACATTTTTTCCCTGTCCTGTAAAAACACACAAAAACCTTTCAGACAGAAAATGACTTCAACACATGAAAGATACGAAATGATGCCAAAATCTAAAGCAGATCTAAAGAACTCCACAGATGGCAAAGGCTCTGTTTTCATACAGCTGTAAATCCCTGTCAAGAAACATTTAGATACCTCTGACTTTAAGAATATGTCAAAGAGAACAGCAGACAGAGTGGAGTTGTGGTTTGTGTACAGGTCAACGTGTTCACACCTATTATTTTAATCACCCTCTTTATGGCTGTAATAAAGCAGCATTCACAGGGAAAGCTGTTGTAATGTTTTAGCTGTTGTAATGTTTTAGCCTTCTGAAGAATATAATGAGAGGACCTCTTTCCCATATAAGTCTGTCTTTTGGATTTTTTTTTTTTGATTGATAAAAGCATACTATGTCATCTAACTAAAGTTGGAAAGCTCATTCGGTTCAAATAATTATTCATGTTATACAGCAATTTACCAGCCTGCTACAACTAACAATGAGGCAGGTTTGTAGCACAGATTTGTATAATTTTGTTTCAATATTAATGTTTTGTTTATATAATTATACACAAAAATGAAAACACATAAGTCTGTGCCCCACTCTACTAGAACTTACAGCCGAGAAAAAAAATTTACCATCAGCATCAAACATATAAAGGGTATATATTACTATTATGACTTCACAGGAAATGGGCGAGACAGATGTTCTGTCCACACTAATGTCAGTGGAGAGGGGCTGGCAGTGCTTGGACATACAGGAGAGAGAGAGCTAAGGAAGCTGTGCAAGGAGAGTCAGGGAGAGTGAGAGCTGAGGAATGTGCCTATCCACCTCCACACTCACTAAGCCCTTATGGACTGGGCGTAAATCTTGCAAAATACACACTACAGTACTGAACAATAGCCCCCTGCTCCATGGTGCTGTCAGAGCTCAGAGTGTGCTGTCAGAGGTGTAGGGGAGTGTGTAGTTTAGTCTTACCATAAATTGCAGTTCTCTTTGTAGGTTGCACCTGAATGGAACCTGTGGCCATTTCTTTCACAAATACCTGAAACCAAAAGACGGTAATTTACAGTGAATCAGCCTGTGGTACACACACAAATTACCATCACACCTCTTAGACTCTCAGGAAGCTGAAACACTGAGTCACACACCTCTTAAGAAATATCCCCAGTCAACGGGCTTTATAGTTCATTTTTATTAGCTTAACTAATTATACATTTATACTAAAAAAACAAAGCAATGACAGTATTCCAGATATCAGTAAAAAGTATTTTGTTGGTACTACAAGCTTGTGATATTTTGGGCATGCAACGTTTTGGGCTGCCTGTGAATGGCAAACATTTTTTGGTATTTGACTCTTTCTCTCTGCCTCATACACTCTGCCTACAGAGATACATTTACTTTGCATGATAATATGGCCTCTTTTGGAATCTCCCCCCAATAGCACCATGTTCGTTAGTGCTGTCTGATGTTCTATACCTACAATGCATTGAGCTTTGCAGGAAACCTATTTCACCATTGGCTACTGATTTGTGGTCATCTTCTCACTAGATTCAGGCACTGCTCTTGACTAACAGCTGTCCAGTGCTGACTAGTGAAAATATTTGTTGGCAGTTCATTGCATACAGGGCTGATGGGGTTAACAGAAACACCTCTTCCAGGTCTAAAGACTGTAACTCCACTGAGCCGCAGTAATCTGGTGCTGGAATGTTGGCTTGGTTCTACTTTACTTTTCCCAGGGACCCTGCTCCTGTCATGCTTTAACAGGCTTAATTAGAGCTACAGTGGACGACAGGATGCCAGTGGGCAGTGCCCACACACTACACCTCTCTCCCTGCTTACTACAATCCCTCCCACACACTGTAATGAAGACTGTACACTTAACGCCAACAGTTTGCAACGCACACAGACATTAATCACTGCAATCACAGCTTTCACTAACACTGCAATATGGTCTAATAACCTCTACCCTGGCCCCCTTCCGCCTACACACATACACACACTCTGTCAAAGCATATCACACAAGGTTGTTGGTCAGTGGAATACAAAGCAAATAAAGATGCATTAACAGGCTTGAGTGAGCAGTTAAGTAAGTCACTCGAATTCGTCATTTATAGCCCTTTTAGTCATGATTCATAAATAGTATCTTTAAAAAAATGATGAATATTATTGTATTCCTGTTAATAACAGAGTGTAAAGCATTTGTTTGGGAAATCTGCTGGGAAATCATATTACTAGTGTTGCCATGTAAAACATTTATTATTGTTGTTGTTGACACAAATGACAACAACGCTAGTTGTGATAACGTCATTTGTTTATGAAAAATGTTTCACTAATGCACACTGCAACTTATTTCATAATAAATAAACACCCTCTAAATGTATGAAATGTTATAAGCACGTACAAATGATACACAATTATGCATAAAATAAAATAAATAGTAATAACTAACATAAATGTGTAATTAGTAGCATTAATTATACCAACATTAATAAAAGTAAGTAATACAGAATCATGAATCATCACTGCAGAAATGCTGTTTTGTGATCCCGCTCTGGGGGAAAAGGTTACATGTGTGTGAGCTGTGAGCCATAGAAAAACACACCTGTGGACTTGACTGTCCCTCCTTCAGCAAACACACACGGGTCCACCACGCATGTACATACCTGCTCTGATCCCTTTCGGCCCTTTCCTGCACATAACTCCCTCACTTTAGCTCTCCCTGCATTACACGCATTCTTTCAGCTGACCCCCATTCATCCCTCCCTCCATCCTGCCCTCTGTCCGCCTGTGTCTATAAAAAGTCCACTGTTCTCTCCCCATTCTCAGGTAAAGCCCAGAATGTTTTTTTACACCTTTCAGCCAACACACACAGTCCAAAATTGAGGCCGGGCCACAGAGACAGGAAAACACCGGGTACATTTAAATATCACATGGAATGTGTGTAACTCCCTCAGATTATTAAATTGATCTACCAAACACCAATGCAATCAATTTGATTTCCCCCTAATGTGCATTACAATATCCAAGTTAATAACACTGTGATGTCATTATATTACAACCATTCATTCATAATAGTAATAATTATAGTCTTTTTTCTCTTAGTTCACTACGGTTCATCAATCATTGGGGCAAGGCTATTAGTGGTTTGTTATTTTCAGGCATTAATGGAAACCATGGCATCTATGGTTAGATGTGCTACATATAGCTATTTATTTACATACTACCCACTAATTTTTTAGCTATAGGCCACAGTGGCTTTACTGGGCTCTGACAGTTACACTTACCTATGAATGGAGGCTGCACTCCCAGACAGTGGCCCCAGAAGTCTGGGCAGCAGTCAGAAACAGTGCGGTTGCAAAAAAGGTCACAGTAGCAAATGGTGTCAAGGTATGGCACGGTGCACTGGTCATTCCTGCCATCGCAGCAGCCTCCTCTTCGCTGGCAGTAGGACCCAAACGGGTCCCGGATGCCCCCCATATGTAATGGGCTGGCCAGCTCCCTCCGAGTACGAGACAGAGCACCCACCGCCATACTTCCCTCCACCAGCAGGAGGAGCACTGCACCGGTCATCAATATCAGCTTCATCGTTGTTCGCCTGTTCAGATACAAATCAATACATAATAGGATTAAGCATGGTCATTTTGGACAATCCTATTAGACCGTTTATGCCTCTTCATGCTCCATCTTGCTGCGCTCAAACTAAATGAATTACACAAATAGATCTGATTTAAACAGAACATGATTTGTCCAGGGGAGGACAGAGACAAGGTCAGATGCAACTATGTACATCATGTCCACATGAATAAAAAACTTTGCCATTATTACTGTCAAAAGTATGTTAAGTGAAACATGAGTGAGCTGGTATAACACATTATGCATGTTTAAATCATGCACACACTTGTGTGAAGTAAATTCAATGAACTTTCATTGGGGGCTGCAAGCATTCGGTACATTCAGTTCTGTCTGGCTGGTGAAGTCAAACCAAAACCCAGCAGTCCACTTTCTAGGCCAAAAATCTCTCAGCATAAACATCAGTAATAAACACAAGTTCATCATGTCCTATTTTCATAATGCAGATGGGTTATTAACACACACATACACACACATATGTGATGGAGACTGAGGAGGATGAAGAAAGAGCCACTGACCTCTGTTCTCTTTGCCCTTTTTATGTTTGTAAGACTAATCATCAGTTTGTAGCCACTTGCATTCTGATTGGCTAGCTGGGATGACATGCCTGGACCAAAGACATGGCCTGCTGAGACATCGGCCAGTGCCATCATTCATTTGGTGTCTAATTTGTGAAGGAAACTGATGGGATATTCTCCACATGTTGCTAAACTCAGCGAGTGTCCACAGGTCAGAAAACTGTGTAAGAATGTCTGGGGGCGTGATGTTCAGAGGGGTGGAAATCTAAAGCAGTTTAGATTTGAATTTCGACAGATTAGTGCTTCAAACTGATTCTTCTACCTTCAACGTTTTCATCCTCATCTCTCAAACCATGTGTGTGTGTGTGTGTGTGTGTGTGTACAGGTTTGAAATACAAGCAATTCTGTTTCTATAATGGGCGGTTATTGTACTTGCTGCTCTAAACGGTTGTAGTATTACATTCAATTATTCAGTTCCCTTTTTACTTGATTATCTACAAAAAACATCTGGGACTGTTAGGCTGTGTTATATCATGTTTAAAAGGATTGCTGTTGTCATAGAACAACACTTGGACCGACGTGACAAAATAAGATGGATTAGCCCATATAACACTGTAATAAAACAAGTGTTTCAGAAAGGGGAAGGAGTGGCCATTGGTCTGAATGGGCAATGCTGAGAGTGAACAGTAGTTGACATGAGGAGGGGAACATTGCCACAATCAACATTATAGAGCCTAAAGTTATCAGTGTAGTGGAAACACTCATTTCCTGCTGTTAATCCCAGGAAACAGTCACACATGCAGCAACGTTAAAGAATATAAGGAAAAGTTTCTGTTCTCAAAATGAATTTAACAGCAACATCTGTCCGTGCTCTGCCCACAGATGCGTCTCCAGCCTGGGCAGGCTTTACAGAAAGCTGTCAAAGACACTTTCAGCCTAATGAGAAATTGCAGTGCACTTTGTGTGAGGCTAAAAACACTGAGATTCCATAAAAGTTCTTAACGACTGAGTCAGAATATGTTTTTGCTGAGAAACCAAGCGAGGTGATTGTAAACAAGACAATACATTTGCCCCCATGATAATGTTACATGGATTATGCAACATTCATTTTAAATGAACAATGCACTCAAAACGCAGATTGTGTTGTGCAGTAAAATATCTCGTGCTTGTGTCAGTGTTTATCCAACCTAGAATTTAAAGACATGGAACACATTTGAGTGAAGTGTAGACTGGGGTGAGTCGCATACATTAAACATGTTAGCTCACTAAGAAATGTCAGGTTTCTGAACCAACTTAACAAGGCCCTACTGCTTGGTTTTTATGGTGCTTGGGCTTTATGGGCTTCTGTGCCGGGCACTGTACTGCCTCCTCTTAAGCTTTGGCTGTTGTTGTTCACTTTCCCTTTCACTCTGGCCTGAAAACAGCGGCTCAGGGCCACACGTGACTGCTTTTGAAGCACCTGCTGCTCTCTCAGGTTACTGGGGGAGAGTCCTAAGATGTCAGGGAGAGTGAGTGAGTTACATAAATAGTGTCATTAATTGTCCAATCAGTTCACCAGCCCATCATCCACTGAAAACAATACCCCTTCCGCACAGAACAGCTTTGGAGAAAAAGACCATCGCTGTGTACTTTTCTGCATGACTGTGCCTTTAGTGGGCCAACATAGACTCTCTCTCTCTCTCCTCTCTCTCTCTCTCTCTCTCTCTCCTCTCTCTGTGTCTAATCCAAAGCTCCCTTCATAAAGTAAAATCATTGAGGGAGAAGGAAAACCAGAGGAACGTGAATTCAGTTTGTCATATTGACTCTGTGGACAGGGCCATTTGATCTATCAGAAGCAACATGCTAGCATGTTAACCCAAGTCGCTACTAAAACAGCTGCATTTTATCTGACCTTTCGTCATCAACATTATACGATGTGTCAACAACCATATACAAAAAGTGATCACTGTAAATTGGGTAGGGTTGCTCAGTAGGGGAGCTGGGATGAAAAGTGGTTGGATGAGATGTATAATCACACTGATATGGTATGAAATTATATAATATGAAAAAATGTTAAAAAAAATATACAGCTATACATATTAGATTTTCAAATCTCTGTTGTGTTTATCAGTAACCGGGAATGTGTTACAAAGAAGAAATCAGATCTGTAATTCATTAATAAATGATCCCAGTTTAGCCCAATATATTTAGCTAATATTACAGTATTGGCTTTTGTGTGACTGACGTTGCATATGAGCCCTCTAATTAGTGCATTTAACCATCCTGACCAATTACATATGTTCAGTCTGATGAATGTTTATTAAGTGAATTATTATAAAAGCTCAACCAATTATAGACCGTACCTCCCAGTGCAGTTTTAACAAATAGATGATACATTTTAATATATATACACCTCATCATGTGCAATATATAATAAATGAGACATAGTGAGATAATTTGTCCATATTGTACAGTGAAGGACAGTAGTCCTGTCCACACTGGTGTAGTCTCACTGTGTCATACCATGGTCCTGGAGTTTTACTGTGTACTGTACATATGGCCGAATGACCATAAACATCTACTTGACTTGACTTGACTGACTGACAATAAATGAAAGTGCACAGCAGGTGGTAAAGCTCACAGTTAGATAAGTTGAAGACTGCTCCATTTAGACAGCGATGTATCTGCAGATTTGTGTCTGTTTTCAGAAGTGAATCTGAACGCACCAGGATGTACAGTACAGTAAAGTGCACTGCAGTAAACTACAGTTCATGCTTCAAGAGTCGACCCTACTCTTCAAGATGATCATAATTTGGCTAAAAGCCACATGGCTGACCCATTAGTGACCATAGCACAGCTGCTCCCAGTCCACAGTAAGCTGCTGACCCGTGATCAAATCCCCACACAACAGTGGGGCAGATGGGCTACACACCAGCTAATATTATAGCCCCTAATCACCCCTGCCCCTTCGGGGGCTGTCTGCTGAATATCCTCCCCACAATGACCCACCACATCAGGCTATTAGCTCAAAATCTTTGAGCACGACTATCTGATACTGTACAGGAGACCACACTGTACATATAAAGCAGAAGAAAAAGTTATCCTGACCATTTAAGGCCTATTAAAAGACATTAAAAATGATTGCTAAATTTTTAATTGTTCAGGTCTTTCAATGTTAAGTACCTGTATGTAGTTCTGTTTATATAAATATGAAGATCAAGCCATCTGGCTTTTCTGACAGCTCCTAGTTATAAAGAGCTTTGTACTCATCTTGACTTACCCTATTTTGTTTCTAAGTTGAATAAATGATCAAAATCACAAACAAAAACATGACTGGGGAACGCAGGATGGAGCTTTGTAGAGACAGAAAGAGACCAAAGTACTGCAATCACCCCCCCCAAGAACACTGCTCTACTCCACTGGTTCTTGTAAACACTGATGTGTTCACATCAACAAAAGATCAAGGTCGAAAAATAAAGTTGCTCCAATCTCTAATCCAAATGGAACCAAAACACAACAGAAGAACCATATTAGTTTTTTAAACAACCACTGCAAATGAGTGTGAAGAGCATCTTGAAATGACCCTAACATGTTTACACATTTCTTTATCATTCTAACTTAAGAACCTTTCCATTTTGCGAAGTTTCTTCAAACTTCTTCACTTTCACACATCTCACTTACAAACATGGTTCTACTAACGACAATCCGTGGAAAATATCTGGATAAAAATAAACAGGATTGTTTTATGGCATCATGCAAAAAAAAATTTCAAGAATTTTTTAAGACTGTGATTTTTTAATCAGTGTTCCAAGGAAAAAAATCGTTTTTCTGTATTGTTTGAGGATAGAAGCTATTCCTTATTTTGTGAAACTGATTAAGGAACCAATAGAAATGCTAAAATGACGTAAAAAATTTTTTTACACCAGAATACAGAGCATTTTTGTCTTCTGCTGTAAAGTTACCACTTTAGAGCTACACTTGGTTTCGGCTGTTAAATAATATCTAATATGCACTGAACTGGAACCTTAAAAAGTACAAATATAAACAGCTAACAACAATTTTTGTGTCACTTCCATATATTGCACAGAAGCCCTGTATTGTGTGTGGTGTGAATTTTTGTTTGTGGTCAAAAATCCAGCTCTTTACACCCTTACATGATTCAGACAGACCCCAATGACTGTCCCACCCTATTCATCAAAATGTAAAAGTCCCCATGCAAACCAGAACTTTCTAGTCGGTGAAAAACAGCTCCACTTGATTACTATTGTGTTTATTACTGTTGGTAAAATGCTGTGCTAGACATCAGAACATATAAACTGTCCTATATACACATCTGAATATTACTAAACACTGAGGACGGAAGAGGTGCACATATATTAGTTGAGAAATGCGAGGTTTTTGCGTTACCTGTACGGCACACCTGTGTGCAGTGTTAGTAAGCAGAAGGGGGGAGAGGGATCTGTGTAAAAACCCAGACAGAGCAAAGAGCAGAATGTGACAATGCTCCTACCTTATTGTGCTGAAAAATAAACCCTTCTAGTGGTTTTAATCCAAAGGGGAAGTGCGCATGCAGGTCAAAACTTCTCAGCGCTCGCAGACACGAGAGTGTGTGAGTTCTCCCTCCTATCCCCGCCTCATGCACTGGCAGCCAAGCTCTTTATAAAGTTTAGGTGCGTGACTAGTCCTCCTCCCCAAGCCCTCCTCCTTCCACTCTCTCTCTTTTTCACTCACTTGTTCACTCAGTAGCGACTCCTGCCTCATAATCTAACCTCATTGCCCTCTCTCTCTCTCTCTCTCTCTCTCTCTCTCTCTCTCTCTCTCTCTCTCTCTCTCTCTCTCTCTCTCTCTCTCT
>JBBKCR010018557.1:0-12215 GCA_037577295.1 Ladigesia roloffi | reverse complement strand
TATCTATCTATCTATCTATCTATCTATCTATCTATCTATCTATCTATCTATCTATCTGTTTATCTATCTATCTATCTCCACCTTTGACAGTCAGGAACACATGATTTGACATCTGCTCATTGACAGTAATCCTGAGGACGTGCTTCATGAAGCTTCTTGTCATCACGGGGATATCCTGCACATTACTCAATACAGACCTGGGGAACAACTTCTTGAAGGAAAGAACCTGATCTGGGACAGGTTTTGCCTTTCCTTTCCCTTACAAGTAGGATGATATAGAGATGGATGAGCTGGTCCGAGATCAGCCTCCTGGAACCCTATTGAGATGCAGGTTACGAGCTCTTGGGAAAAGAGCCATAACGATGGACTTTAGCAGGAAAACGGACAGTCCTCAAGCACCCAGCAGGCGATTTATGAACTTACAATTATAAACACGACCCCTTTGATGAAGAGATATGTCTTCCTTCTGGCCATAACTTTGGTCCCAGTAAAACCAACGTCTCCTGGCTCTTCAAGGGAAAAATATGATAAACTGTAAAGCTATACTTACATTTATGGTGCTTGGGGATAAGCCTTTCTCACCTTTGCATTGACCCCAGTTTGATGGCTAAAATGGTCATATAGATCAGATCTGTTATTGAAAACATCTACACTTTCCAAACACAGTAGGCATGTAGTTCCTTTAACTTAACCTTGGGTGAGGAAACATCTCCCAGTATTTGCTTCATACACACAATCAGTCTTTGCCACCGGTGTAAGTTGTCCAAAGAGGTTTTGGTGTGAAATACTTGTTTACAATACAAATGTTTACAGAGGTTGTGAATGAAACCACAGGTCGGCCTCTCAAATCTCTCTCAAAGAAAGTTACTCCATTTAAAAAAATTACGAATACCCTATATTATTCCTGAGAAGGAATTTTACCCATTTATAAAAGAGTTCAAACCTTCTTGGTAGATAGATGCATACACTGCATTCTGAGGTAGAAAGGTTCCTAAAGAAAAAAACGCATTATATCCGACTTGCCACTATTTTACCATTACCAACATTACATATAAACATTGAGAATGAACATGAAGATAAAAGATGATGTTTAGGCAAAATATTATGAACATCGTACTAATACACATACAAATTGTATGTAGTTCTTTTGTTACAATGTCTCTGAATGGAGATCAAATGTAAATGTGCAGTTTACATTTCAGGCACCCCTGGTCAACTGGCGAATTGAATTGAAATGTAAGATCTTGGTGGAAAAAAATTATTATGTCAGCTATGCAAATGTTGGCAGGTCTATTTTATTCTTTTTTATTTTAAGTTTCTTCCCAGGGAGAATGATTTTCAATTTGAAAATCAGAATAAAATGTAAATTGAATGCAGATATTAAATATTTCCAAATGACTCCATGTACTTTTTACATAAACAAGTATGTAATATTTCATTACATTTCAATAAATAGACAGGGTAATACAAATAATAACAATAATAACAAACTAATCAATATTTGATGTGTAAATTATTTCATTAAAGTACTCCTAGGCCTTAAACTTAACTAAGATTGCATTGTTATAACAAAGTATAAAGCAACTGTGTTCTCTACAGCATGTTTTAGAGGCCCCAGTTGGTGATACTATAACCCTGGGATCCATCCTGTGTAGTGGTTTGCATGGTTTACAGAAGGTAAACTGGCAAAGTGCTCAAAACGCCCTCCAACGATCTGGTTAGCCGCAAACTGCCATATAATAGAGATCAAAAGCTGTCGAAAACATGTCCCTGAGACTAACGCAGCCACATCCAGGGGGAGGGCGCTTTTGCTCTGGTAGGTTTTCAGCTAAAGTTGTGGTTCCTCAGCTGTTGTTTTCTGGGCCCCAGAGATTTCGGGTTTCCTCGTGGTTATTTTTGCGGGTGATTTATGTTTCTACCACAGCCTTTCCTGAACAAGCTGGCCAATGCCAGCCCATAAAATTGCATTTAGCAGGAGAATGAGGTATGTTCCCCTTAACATCTTCCGTCAGTGCTGGCCATTCACACCGTACGGAGCCTTTACCAACTGCATTGCCTCCCATTTGTGTCCAGCACATCGCGTTCTTGGGTTCCTTCTGGATGGTAGAGTGTTTCTCCACTTTATACGGCTTCGCATGAGTTCTTGTCAGCCAAATTGAACATGCCGATAGAAGACAACTGTTATGAGGTCAGGTTTGCGGTCTTGCAAAATACAACATACCTTTATCAGCTGCTTCTGCTGGCAGACACCTTCTTGTTTGCATAATCACCTTGCAGCTGGACAAACTACCATTCTTTCTTATGAGGGAGTGACACTGGCTCCAACAGCACCTGCCTCATTCAAAGAACACCTTTCAAGGTACTCTGAAAGGGCAGTGATACTTGATTTCATGCTGAAATGCACCTGATTACTAGGTTTGCTAGAGTCATCGGTGCAGGCAAACTCCAAAGAGAATGTACGACAAAATGGTTGACTGATCAAGTGGTTAAGACAAGAGAATACAGATCCCAAATCAGTTCCAGAGGGCAACAACAACCACCTCGGTATTTATGTATGTGCAGGCCAGGCCTCGATGCTGTTTTCAGGGAACAATCTACATTTATCAATCCCACAAATGGATGCAGGTTAGAGAATCTGCCAGAGGTCCACTTGGCTTCGCTCCTCATTATGAACCAGGCAGAAAATCTGGTGCTCTTCAATGCCCCATCCATCTCTCTATCTCTCTCTCCTTCCTTCTCCCCCCTTTCTCTCTTTCTCTCTCACTCTCTCTCCCTCATCCCTTCTACTCATCTTTCATTCTTCCCTGACAGGCTTGTGTGCAGCCAGCACAGGCCTGTTTTTTTTTTTTTATGGTCAGATGAGGTTCTGGAGGGTTGGCGCACACTGGTGTCCACTTTATAGCCCGGTCTGCTGGAACCATTATGGCCGGTGTGGATGTGGGCCGAGTGCTGTGCCACCACGCCCTGCGGTTCAAAGCCTGTTACTCAATGGCGCACTTCTGTACATCGCAAGAAAAGTACAAATTTCTTGCCTCTCTTGCCTCGTATCTTTATGACTCATATAACTGCGTATCGCGCATTTCTGAGCTGCTCGCCTCTCAGCTGCAGAGCTTTTACGAGGGCCTGGGTTTCTGGATGGGGAGAGGGAGGCCCTCCCGAGGCCCCGGATAGCATCCAGGACCGAGGGGGAAACCTTGACAGATGCCACAGGAGTCCGTCCATACTGCAAGCCGTGAGATCATGACTGAAGCACGCAGAGACACCGCAAAGAATGCTGGCCGTCCACACACACATAGAGTTTTACACATGATCCTCTCCTGAGAGCGGGAGAGAGCCTGACACTGAGTGAAGGGTCTTTTGCACCCTGCAATTATCAAGGGGCATTGCATAACTCGGATAGGCTTTACAGCATATCTGCTGAGGGCTTATTTTGTTACAAACCTGCCTAAGGGGTGAAACCCTCCCATCCTCTTCCCCGCTATCACAAACAGAATTACGGCTTATCTATATGCTGATCTCTCCGTCCTGCACTTGCAGATAAACCGGAGCGTCCCTCAGCAGGAACACTATTATATAATGGCTAGACCATGCAAGCATCTGCTAAAGATCCTTCCTGTTCCTTCCGTGGTTCCTGAATGAAATCGTTAATGTCGGCTTTGTCATTTACGATGATGACGGCCATTAGTGTACAGGGGCCGGTGATGGAGGTGGATAAATTGTAGTCGTAAAGCTGACAGTGGGAGCAACTAGGTTTAGATCTTATTGAAAGCTTTGGATGGATGCTGCTGCCCTGGCGTGGATGCACATGCATCCCAGCCTCTGCAGGAGATCAGAGGGGATTGGAGACAAAATGCACACCAAAATAAAGCAGATTTCATAAGGTTTGGGTGCAAGGCTGCTCTCAGGATTCCGCAATGCTCCTCCAACACCTAATGGCCTTTTCTGAAGGTGCTGTTCCAGCTGCACCAGTTCATGATACATTGAGTCTCAGAATGTGCTTTACGACCGTATGAATCATTAAAAAGTGCTTTGGTGCTGTTTGAATCCATTAGTGATGGGTTTGGACCCGTCTCCTTTTCTTGGGTTGCTTATAAATGGACTTAAACCAACACACATTGGCAGGTGAAGGATTTTGGGGGCTAATAACTTGCTGGCCAAGTGATTGTTTCCGGGCAAACCGGATTTTGGGTCAGTTCTGAGTGTGGGCTTGGGGGTTGTTCTTGCTGGAGCCAGAACAGCAAAGTGTGCTTTTTGACAATGTTCTCAAATAACCTTTAACCCCTGTTGCAGCTCTGAGCAAATCAAGAGTTGATGAGTTCCACAGAACAAGTTTCGATTCCAGCAAAATGTCATCAATCACACCTGAAGCAACGGCCACTTCACATGCAGGACCACAGGACCATCCATCAGCAATAAGACAAAGAATAAAAAACAGAATTTAAAAGATGAATGAGGGGGAATTGTTCGTATTTGCTCTAAAAATGTGTTTACAAAAGGCCATGAAACAAATTTAATGAGGATTTGTTTTACTCCTTCTTCACCCCTGCCCCTAAATGCAATCAATCCACGGGCGAATCAAGCTTTCCAAAAGTGGGGGTGGGTTCTGAGATAGGGATGCCAAATTATAAATACAATTTATCACAATACAATCTGGGGGGATGGAATCATGGAATCATATTTTAGCAAAAGTGGCCATGTGCTAGGCCCCTGAACCAATCAGTGTATAAATATTTAAAAAAATAAATTTTCAGACCTACAGATGGCTGCCAGTACTACTGTAGTTTACACGATGTTGGAGCAGTGACTAAATGCACAATGCAAAACATGTCAAAATTATTGATTTTAAATCGATTACAGAAACTGCTGGCCAACAATTTTATAGTTGTGAAGCACGTTTACCATCAGAAGTCTCGAAATTAGGTCCAAAAATGATAAGCATAACAAAAATGTGAAGATCTCAGCTTTTACTTACCAGTATAAATGACATCTTGAACATCATGAAAGAACCCATACGTTCATCAGAGTTCCTTTGCATCCTGCTTGGCCAGGAGCTGGAGAACCTTGATTTAGAGCTTTCAAAGGTCTAACACACTTGCGAGTGTTTGCTTTAGCTTCTATAAACTTGGCAGAACAGCATGGCCATAACTCAGTTACAATGTTTTGGTCCCAGTGCCCCAGTTTGTTAAGACAGGCTGTGCACATTATTCCACCGATAATCCCATAGTCATTATAAAGCGTTTATACAAGGAACAAAACCAAGGGCCCCGCAGGAAGATAAACCAGCCCAGCCGATTGACTGTGTTGGCCAAACATGGAAGACACCATCGTAGAGTGATTGGAAAGTGTTAATTTTCCACAGAGTTAGTTGTTTTCAACAATGCTGTTCACTGGTAATTCACACCGGCCATCGGTTCTTGGAACTAGAAAGCTTTGTGCGAAAATACACCGCAATCAAAGTTCAAATGTGTAGCCAAAGTATGCTGGAAAGACATGGCTGCCGCTCTGTTTGTCTGTCAAGATTAGGATTTTCGAACGTTTGAAACAAGCCAGCTGAGCAGGTGACTCGAGAAATGTCGGAACAAACCTTTCGCTCGTGTATGGGAATGTAATCGCCTTGGAAATAAATATTTGCTCTGGACCCGTAGCCCCTGGAACAGCCACCGCTGAAGCTTGATCATGGTGGGGGTACCGTGTAAAGAAAGTGGCTCCGGCAGCTGCCTGGGAATGCAGGGCTGAGCAGTGTAGCCCATGTTTTCACTATACTTTTGTCTTGACAATTTATAAGAGGTAAAAAAAAACCATCCTCTGTATCTCTGATCTTCTGCACACTGACTTTCTACTGGGTGGTGGTGGCCCAGTGGGTAAGATATCTGTCTCATGGGTTTGAATCCTGCCTTCAGAACACTATCACTGGTTTCCTGAGAAAGACACTTAACCTCAAGTTTCTCCAGGCAGACTGCCCCCTGTAGGTAGGGAATGGAAGTGCTGTAAATATAATTACTTTATGCATTCATACTATGAAGTCTTATTAGTATCCAGAACTCTAAACAACACCAAAGTCTTATGTGCCGCTCTGAGTGAACCTCAATCCTCTTCACTTCCAGCCAGTTAGAGACGAACACCCCTACAAACATAAAATGGCAACTATTCCTTTTTCTATCAATACCAGATAGATTTAAATAAGACAGAGAGACGGAGAGGATACACATTAGTTCTCTTAATTGAGGCTGGTAAACTCGGCACCTGAATCATCCCAGCTTTGCAGCAAAGTGCATTTGAAAAGCTATATGCTAATATATAGAGGCTTGAGTCTAGGGAAAGCTCTCCAGCAACTACAGTAGAATAGTCCTCCCACTAAAGGGAGACACCTCAGGATCAGATAAAACAACTTTGATGGGATTTTATGGCCATGGGTTCATCTGAATGAGTGGGAGCAGCTTTGCTTGGATGGTTACCAGCGGTCAGTGCTGAAGGAAGTCTTTGAAAGAACAAAGAAAGAGCGAAGAAATCCAAGTTTTCCACTTTCGCAAGCATATCTTATCGATGCTTCCAGTCACTCAGCACAGAACAGACTTAAATTTGCGTCTTCCTTCAGAGCATCAGGTGTGGGGTAATTTACACCCTTCTTTTCAACAATATCTCTAACTCCCCCTCCCTCCATCCTCCTTTCCCACATTGTTATGTCCTCTTTATTCCGTCCCCCTAGCAACTCACTTCCTCCAGAATTCTGTTCGAGTCTGCAGAGGGAAATTCCAGCCATCATGATAGATTTGTGTAAAAAAACAATATCACCTACCGTCTTGCTGTACAGAGCAAATATCATCCAAAGGCCAATAACATTCCTATTGCTTTACTAACTTGTACTGCTAACAATACTAGCATTGTTTGGTCAAACTACCCATCTAGTCTCTTTAAAAGAGTTCAGTGGGGTTGTTTTATAAACCTGAAGGTGTTTTTATTCTCTTCCAGGAAAGACAGATTGAATTACATCCAGCAACAGATCCAACCCCACCATCCCGCCTTAAGCTGCTCAGTGCAATAAAAAGACGAACAAAATGGGAAATGCCACCAAAGAAGCCCCGCCACCTGCTTTTCATTGAGATGAAGAAATGTTTACGAGAAGTATATGTGGTTCCCTGCATGGAAAGCAATGTGTATATGGGTGCAACCTAAAATGGTCTAACCCATGCAAACTCCCTTGGAGATCTAACATGCCGTAAATGGGAAACATGCATGGAGTAGACTCCAATCCCAACTGCAAACCGCCATCAAGGGTCATCCAGCAGGCCACGCATGCTAGTTTCTCGTTAGCATCAAAGGATTCCATACAGTGTCTGAAACTGCAAGTTAAGTCTACTTGAGATAACATAACAAATTGACATTGGATCAATTTCAATGACTTAGGTTGAGTTCACACTACACATTGTTAGGCGTGGTTCTCCCACTCAGGACCTGCTTTTGATCGCTATACGCAGATTCGAAGAACCTTCCAAGAGGCTCAGAGATGTCTTGCAGATGCCCAACAGATATCCAGCAATTAAACATCTGAAAATGTAGGCAAATCAAGATCCTAGTATTATGGAAATTGTTGCGATTACCAATGAGTGCAGGAAGTAGTCACAGCCAATCAGAAAGCAGGACTGTTGGTGTTAATTTCACCTGATCATTAGCTTGCAGCCTCCTAAATACACTGGTATAACTTGCCATCTGATCAGGAATGTGGACTGGAAAGGGTGATTTTTACAGCTATTCAGATGTAATGGCATTGCATTGTCTTCTCATGTGTGTTTTCATGACAAACCATCACTTTGAGACCAGAGAGACTGATCGTAGATCCCTCCTGGTAAAGAATCTTGAGGGCTCCCCTATCACTGTCAGTCATATCACCAGTTTCTCAATTACAGAACTGCAAGTTCCAGGGACAGCAAGTTCCATGTTCTAAGCATTTGATGGCCAGTTAGCAAGATGATGCAAGGTTGTCCTGGGATGCTACAAGGAAAAAAATGTTCCAGAGGCTTTCAAAAATGAACTTTTTCTATTTGTAAGTTAGCATCAGAAATTCTTGCTGTAGGAAACAAAAGGACTCATTGTGCAATAGCCTTTACGGGGAAAAGCCTGCCAGTCTTCTCTCTCTCTCTTCTCTTTTCTTTACAGGTTGAGCAAATGGTTGTCCGGACCTTGTTGATGGAGAACTTCTTGGTAAATGAAGCAGAGAGGAAAAGTGTGGAGGAAAGGTGGTGAGAGCTAAGCTGTTAGCATATACATGAAGTTGTGTCTTCAACAGAAACACGTGCAGAATCTTCCTGCTCCCACATGGATTCAAATGATGACTTTCTGCCATGTAAAACCATCTGATCTTTTATTCTAAGGGTAAGGATCAAACCTTGACGTAAACAACCTAACAAAATACGTTTCACGTTACCATGGCGACGCTACTTCCCCACATAAATGGCCAAAACCCCATAGAGAATGGACAAAAGTATGGGGTCATAACTCGTCCCATTGAAATGAATGCTGTTTAAGGTGATGAGGCTTAGAAGCCACTTACAGTGACTGAACCTTATGAAACTTCACAAGAGGCCTGAGGCCACGCCCCCAATGGCATACATGTTCAAACGGAACAATATGGACAAAAGTCTTGGGACGCAGCTTTTATACAACTGTATTGGAAAGACACACACACAAACTCACTCACCCACATTCACTCACACAGACACAAACACACACACACACACTCACACATGTTTTTGCTTGAACAATATGGTCAAAAGTATTGAAATGAATGTTTCAGGTGATGATATTTAAAAGCTCCATACAGTGACCGAACCTTATGAGTTTTCACTTGAGGCCTCAGGCCACACTCCTAATAACATACATATGTAAACTGAACAATATGGACAAAAGTAATGGGGCACAACTTTCATAGAAATGTATTGGAAACACACACACACAATCTCACTCACCCACACTCACTCTCTCACTCACACACACACTCACACAGAATTTTGCTGAACAATGTGGACAAAAGTATTGGGACAAAACTATTGTAATTCCATGTTAGTGATAACGTGTGGGATATGTATAAGATGGTTTGTGTGGAGTCCGCAGGCGGTGTCTTGGCGGCAGTCCCTTTCAAAATTTCTTCAAGAATTTTGTGTTTTCTAGTTACTGTGTATTATTTATCATTTACTACATCATCTACAAATGGTGAATCATTTGTATAATTTATTTCATATAATCATTATAAAATACTTTTTAAAAAGTATTTATCACAGCCTCGTCTCATGTGCCATGACCCAATCTATAACCATACTGAGCCTGGTGTTATCCCTGCCTTTGCTTTCCTACTGTCTTTGGTTTTTACACACTTACTTGATTATCTGTTCTGCCTCTCACCACTACTACCACACTACTTAAACCACAATCCTGCATCCATTCTAGATTGTGGTTCCTGGTGTGCATGGCTACGTTTTTGTGTCTGCATGTGTGTCTGTAAGCCTAGAAATTGAAAAGTATGTCTGGCAGTATCTCTTCAAGTGTGGAAGATGACTGACCAGGTAGATCTCAAAAGGCTGGACACTGCTGTGTGCTGCATCTCCTTTGTTTTTCTTTCCAACCAAAATCTGAGACTATCTAAGATCTAATGACAGAGGGACAAGCCTCTTCAGATGTGAAAGTGGGGGTTTACTTTATATAGATAGATATAAATATATACAAATAATATCGTTATTGATAAAACAAAGATCCTCAGAACTGTAGTGGAAATTCTTAGCTTCTTTAGCACATCCAGCTTTGAAACTAAAGAGTGTTAAGCCATGTACATTTGGCCTGAAAATATGTGACCAAAGCCCGATCTCACAACATTCCCCGCAGCCATCACAACATAAAATCTGTTCAAAAACATGCATCGATCTCGCTTTTGTCGTTTTTGTCATGCTAGGATAATACTACACCTCCCTATGTAGTTTTCGTGTAGCCATCATGGTAGCCTATCTATCCAAATCCGTTAAATACACACAATAAAATTGAGTGCCCGGGCTCCTGAGCAACAATATGGCAGTCCAGGGTCTGAACAAACTAAACAGAAAGAAAAAAGGAATGAAGAGCTTAATGGGAATGGCAAAAGTGGAAGTGGGGAATGCTCGGACAACTCTAGCCTTTCCACACAGTCTTGAGTGGAAATATGATCTGTTGGAAGTTTGCCATCAAACCCATCCCACCTTCACTGAAGGACATGGAACTTAGATACGACTCACTTTTAACAAACACAGACACATACACACTCCTTCTGCAGCACCTGGACTGGCCTTAATGTGTGTGTGTATATATTTGTGTGTGTGCAGGGGCGTATCAAGCTTTCCAAAAGTGGGGTGTTCTGAGTTAGGGATGCCAAGTTATAAATACATTATTTAAACAATTTAATACAATATAATCAGACAAAAGTGGGGGGATGGAATCACATTTGAGCAAAAGTGGGGGTGTTGAATCCCTCCACCCCCACCACCCCGTGTTCTACACCCCTGTGTGTGTGTGTGTTTGTGTGCGAATGTGTGTTTGTATCTTTTGGAAGCACTGGCCCATAAATGGGGTCTTGTAGTTTGAATTTTTCAGCGGCACGTGAGGGGAAAGAGAGCAGTAGTCCAGACACGTGCTTGTGCTCCCCGCGCTCTCTCTCTTTCTCTCTCTCTCTCTCTCTCTCTGTCTCTCTCTCGCTCTCTCTCTTTCTCACTCGTTCACTCACTCATCCACTCTTTCTCCCTTTCTCCCTCTCCAGTTTCCCTTTTTATATCCACTCTTCCACCAAAATATTTGCTTTGTTTGCAACAAAATAAAAAAAATCAGCAAGAGTTTTAACAGGATGATGATGTGTGGCCAAACCACAACACACACACACACACACACACACACACACACACACACACACACACATACCAGGCTTTGTTATAGAACAAAATCACACATGTGTTTACATGTATGTCCCATGACTGTTGGATCGTTTTACATGTGAGTGCAGGCTAACCACTGCTGATGGTATCCACACTCTGTCAGGGCCAATTCAAGAAAGTCTTCTGTGAAGAAGAATATAGTGGTTACCTAGTTGGCAACTTGATCTCATGACTTTTCATGCGATATACAATGTAATCAAAATTCATGAAGCAATCACACTTAAGGGCTTTTTCTGTACTAGGACAACGCTTCACTACTCTGTATTTTAATGTGCAGTGTAACATCACCAGTATCAGCGCTAATAGGGTTAGGTTAGGGTTAAGATTAGGTTAGGGTTAGGGTTAGGGTTAGTTTTAGAGTTAGAGTTAAGTTTAGAGTTTAGGTATAGGGTCAGGGTTAGGGCTAGGTTTTAGGTTAAGGTCGGGGTTAGGGTTAGTGTTAGGTTTAGGATTAGAGTTAGCGTTGAGTTTAGAGTTTAGGTATAAGGTCAGGGTTAGGGTAAGTGTTAGGTACTTTCCCCGTCTCACATCATTTTAACCTGTTTAACCTCTTTGCAAACAAAAACGATAAGGGATCCACTCATTATCTCTCTCCGACTCTCCCTCAGTCAACAGTTAGCACTAATACTTGTGATGTTACACAATGTGCATACAGGGTAGTGAAGTGTTTTCCTAACACCAAAAAAGCCCTAAAACATAATCACAGCACACACTTTAATTACAATGTATATAGTGAAGTCTTCACTAAAACCCATGAGTCTGGGCTCTAGTTGCTCACTGTGTGCGCTTTGAGAATAATAATCCCCATGTGATCAGAATGCTGCAGGCTTTTTTGCACTCAGTCGGAGGCCCAGCCCCATTTCGTATTTTCACATGTACCCCATGTTTTTGTGTGCCTTTACCCCTTGGGACTGAATTACGATGGGTATGGGTTGTGGTACGAAACAACCCTCCAAGAATCCGAGGCATTTTCAGTAGGCATCAATAATTTTAGGTAAACAGATGTCATGAGTTTTTGCTGGAAATGTCCATTCCTACATGTGATCAGTTCTCTTACATGGGTTATTGATGTTAGAAGTGTAGTCAAGTCGCTTTTAGACGTGGTCCATATATACACATGGATGCATATACAATATACATACTTGCATACATGCATACATGTGTTTATATACTATACACACTAATATATATAGTGTTTGTGTGTGTGTGTGTGTGTGTGTGTGTGTGTGTGTGTGTGTGTGTGTGTGTGTGTGTGTGTGTGCGCGTGTG
>JBBKCR010018547.1:0-12215 GCA_037577295.1 Ladigesia roloffi | reverse complement strand
CCAGACTGGTCACGGGTCCGGATAGAACACTCACTCGGTCTGGATCCGGACCGCGGTCCGCCATTTGGTGATGCCTGTCTTAAAGCATGAATAGGTTTATAGGAACACAATGTAAACAAGAATTCTTCAAGCCATAGTGATGTCAAAGCCATTCTGTCAGAAATCCAAAATTTCCTTCAAATCCCTGGTACAGCACAATGGGCAGCATGTTACCCATCACTCATCATTACCATGATACCAGACAATGTCTCTGTGTTAAGTGACTTAATTGGTGGTTAGTGTTTCGCTAGTGTGTTCAGCTGTCCATTGAAGATGCATTGGCTGGGAAGGAGACCTAGCAAGCAAGTGAAAACTAGCAATAAATAAAACAGTCTTGGTCAAACTGGTTGTTGTGGATTTTATTAAAATAAAAATTTTGAGTACCAGTTCCGGAAATTTAGTAAATGCTGTGCAAATTTTACGAACCATTTTCAAGTTTAAAGTAAAGTTCTATACCAATGAAAGATGTTTTTACTTGAATCATACATCAAGCCAACAACTATTTAGGAACCACTGCTGTAGGCGTACAACATTGTAGCTGTATGCACATTGCATAGTTGCGTGGAATACCGTGTATGTTTTTGCTTTTATCTTCCTCTACTCCCTTCTCTGTTTTACCCCTGGGCCATCACTTCCCTGTCTTGTGTTTGACGGAGCTTAAAGAGCTGGTTGTTTTGGAAAGGCCCATGGGAAAACAAACAACACAGAGATTACACTGCTCTGGCAGCATTTAACTGCTTTTCCGTTTCTTCTTCTCTTCTTTTCTATTCTCCTTTCTGCTTCACTTCAGAAGCCTAAGATTTCCCCTGTCATCCTCCTGCCGTGTAAAGCTGGGGTCTCTCCAGTTTCACTTCTAAGCCGTCTGCATGAAGGCTTCTGTTTCTGCTTTCAACGTGGAGCTTGCGCTGTGCATGGACAGAGCTTTGAGAGGCTGGACAAGGCAGCCTGTGCTCATCCCATCCTACTTATCTCACGGGACAACACACATACACGCACACACACACAGACACACAACACCATCATATGTCAATATGGTGGACTACAGACTCAAACACCAAGTCATGGAGAGAAAACAAAAATATTTCACCTGTACTGGTTAGAAGTTGATTTAACTGTGCTATGAAACATGAAACAGAAACATGCTCTCCATATTGTTAAAGCTGTCATGTGAGGATGCCAAGTGAAATGAAGTCAGCCGTTGTAATTTCTGCCATTTACACAGAGCACAATGCAATTAAAATGTTGTGCGAGGTCCATTGTGCAACATCAGAACAAAAACAGAACACCATTAGACTACAGAAATGCAGACAGGCCAAAATACAGTACAAAGAAAACATGAAAGATTCAATAGAACAAATCAATCTCTGTTGTTGTCAACAAAAAGGAGCCACAATACAGTTTAAATGAATACAGAAGTATGAGCAATTACATTTGCAAAAAGCAAATAAAAACATAGACGGTAATAAATAATAAATATGCAAATAATAGCAGCATCAAGAGAATAGGCAGTGTATGTTGACTAAAGCTATTTACATCAGTTTGAGTGTTGGTTGTTTGTTAAAGGCAGAACTATAGACCCTGTTTAGAATGTGGTAGAAGTTGTGGGTGCACTCTCCTCCGTCTGTGCAGGAAGAAGAGATGCCACTGGGCTTTCATGGCATTGCAGCTGGTGTTGAGTGTCCTCATGAGGGGAGCACTGAAGAAGACGTTTATGTTCAGTAGGGTGTAGTCACATCATACCCCTCTGAAGTCAATAACCATCTCTATTGATTTGTCCTCACTCTGAGACAGATTTCTCTAGTTCCTGCTGATCATACCTACCACTACGGTGCATCAGCAAACTGGTGGTTTGAGTTGTACATTGCATGAACATCACACAGAGCTCGGCATTGTGGTACTGAAGATGTTGCCTGTAGTCCTGACTGACTTAGGTCTCCCAGTCAGGATGTCCTGGCATCCTGGTGTTCAGGCCCAGCAGTCTTATCTACACAATCAGATGCTGAGGAATGCTGATGCTGGATGCTAAACTGAAGCCTATGAGCAGTATTTTCAGGTGGGTGGGGGTTGGGTGAAGGGTAGTGAAGATGGTCCCATTCGCTGAGCGGTTGGGACAATATGCCTTTTGCAGGGGGTCCAGTGAGGGGGCAACTCTGATTTTATGTTCCTCATGATGAGCCTCCTGAATCACCACATGATGATGGGTGAAGGGACAATATTCACTGAGGTGGAACAACGTCTTTGGTTTGGGGATGATAGTGGTGGCTTTATAGCATGTAAGAATGACAGTGGTGCTCAAAGAGATACTGAGAATGTGAGAACACTTGCCAGATGGTCTGCTCAAGGATTTTCTGGTCTGGCAGCCGTCCCATGTGTTGACTCCGAGAAGAGTTTCCTGACACTAGCAATGGTCTGACAGAGCAGCTAGTCACTGGGGGGCAGGGTGGACTTCCTCACTGCCATTTCATTTTGCACTTCGAAGAGATTGGGTGCATCTGGAGGGGATTCTTCACTGTCACAGGCAGGTGAAGATGTACTTTATTTGGAGATGGCCCAAATACCCTGACACAGGTATCCCCAGTGTCTTTGAAGTGGACATGGATTTTCTGAGCAAGCATGTGCTTCGCTGGTCTGATGGCTGAAGACAGACATATAACCTGATTTGCAGGTGGTACGAATCTCTGTGTGGTAAGGTCACAGCATATAGGAACATTAACATCTTACTGTTATCGTAAAAGCAAAAACACCGCAGTCTCTGAAGTCACACTGCGTAGTTTGCTGGAGTACGACGCAGTCCTGTTTATCGTCCAGGAAGAAAACATTGGTAAGCGGAAGAGAGGGGAAAGCTGGCCGGCAGGCATAGGCTCTAAGCCTAGCATGGACCCCTGCCCACTTACTATTCTTCAGTTTTGTCATGTGTGTATGTTGTTCTGATACACATGAGAGAAAAAGAAAACCGAAGCTACACCAAATTTTGGACAACTGCCGTCGAAATGAGCCTGTCAATGTGGCATGACTCACTTCACTTTCCCTTGCCATCCTGCAAACACATGGCATTAAAGTAATAATTCAGCAAAATATCAAATTTATACCTCTCTCCCCTGGCATGGTAATCAACAAAAACATGTTTTTGGTCCAAATATCCTTAGGTCAGGTGCATCAATGTAACACCTTGATGGAACACATTTTATTTAACGGTTATCCACATAGCCTTCTTCAGAAACGTTTTCACCCCTTTCAAAATGTGTCAGAAAAACTCAATGTGCCACCATTTAGGAGACAGTATAGCTTACTGTAAACTATACCACTCGACAACATTCCTGCTCCAGACAGCTACTCCAGACAGCAGCAGGGCTGACAGTCACCTTAATAATTATACTGATGTCGGTTAAGCAGGTTAAGACAAGTTTTCTAGTTACATTGGTCTTGCAGATGCATTTTGGACTCCAAATTTTTGGGGGGTTGATCAACTACATCTGCTGTAAGAGAAAAATTGTGTACATTTGATTTATTCCGTTGACATCAAACTACCATGCTCAAATTTTCAGATGATCAAGCTTCTGGGGTGAAAACAGCTTTGCATCCTAGATGATGTGAGCCAAGAAAAAAACGTTGGATGAATTATGGGTATGTTTCTGAAAGTCAGTGGATGCCAATTACCATGTTAAACATGGATTTGAAGCCAGAATGGTATGGCAAAAGTCTTCTTGTAGTCATTAAGTCCAGTAATTGCTCTGCTGAGTCGCATAATGGTCTAGGAATATAAAGTCATTTAACAGGACTAACTGCAACCAATGCTGCAGACATTGTTCCCCAATAAGACTCAATGACTTCATAAACAGTCACTATACATAATTCTAAATAAATTCAACAGTGATGTCATAAAGATGAAACTTTTTACTTTTACTGGAAATTGTGTAGCATGGGATGTGAATTAGATACTCAGAGGAGCTGGAAAGTTTCTAGAATAGTCCAGTTTCATGTTTAACACAGTTGAGGTAACCAAAAGAAATGAAAGAACCTAGTATTTATTAAGCACCTAAAGAACAACTTTGGTATAAAATCTAAAAAAAATAAAATTTCGGTTCTGCCCATGTAGTTTATTGGCCAAGTCATGTTTGGGGTAAACAAAATTGGCTTCCTTATTTTAGATGTGGAGCTATGAAGTTAGCGTTGCTAGCAAACACAAGAAAACAATCGTTTATGCAAATACATTAAAAAAAAACTCAAATTGCTCAGTCTCAGTTCTTTATTAAGGATTTTTTCATTGTGTTGACAAGGGGCAGAGTATGACATCTGCATGGCCGGATCAATGCACAGCAATTGGGGACCCCCTGCCTCCCAAGTGATTGAGTGAGGCAAATCCGCCTTCAGTATATAAACGTCAGACGCACGTCACTCACGCCACAGTTAAACAGCGATATTAACAGAGACCAGTCGTATAGGCATATACAATGTGTGACCAAAAATATGACAGCAGTGCCCAAAAGCGCAAGGTTGCATAGGTTGTGATATGTTGTTGTCAATCCCAACCTAATGTTTATAGTTATTGGTGTTCTATTTTTGCTAGCCCTGCTGTGCAAAGATTTTTACAGTTCGGTGGGATAATATGGTGGGGTATGGGGCATCCTTTTTTGATGATGGGGTGTGTGCTCATGAACATTCTTGAGTAGGAATGCTTGAGATTTGTGCATGCAGCCCCCACCATTAAAAAAAGGCTGCTAACAGCTTTCAGCTACAACCATCATATGCATAAACATCTGCCAAATGCAGAAATGTACATGCAAATCACACTAACTAGTTCCCACCTTGATTGAGACCTGAATGCTGTTTGAGCGGGTTGAGAAAATTTATAAGGGCGTATTAACAGAAAATATGTATGTTTCTATTAACCACTAGCTAAAACTTCAGTCCAGATTTAATTCGTTCATTCACATATGAAACAGAAAGATTAGAGTGATTCTAAAGGGGTATCACTGTTGTTTTCCCTCAAAGTACAGCAAAAAAGGTTTTCTAAATGGTAACAAAAAGGTTCTGTGACGTAATAAGAGCAATTTGGATGTTATATAGGGCCATATATAAACAAAACACACACATATATTCCATCAGTGAAAATGCAATACATTTAGATTTAGAATAGATCACAAGAATTCAACCATGCAATGAACAGATGTCCATTTCACATCTTTGAACTTGAGTGGTTTAAAATGAAACCCATGACTTAACTAAAGGACCACAGTTTTGGGTGAATTAAAAATGTCTGGACCCTTTAAAAGAAGTTATGTACACATTTAATATAGTATGAAGATCTTTTACATAACATAAAAGTCCTACACCACACATCTCATACAGAAATCCAGGCTAAGTCCTAATTTGACGCTTTTATTTTTAGCTCCAACTTCTCCTTATGGAAAGTGCCATTTGATGGACAACTCTGCACAACCTGCACTTTCGTTTCACCACTTTAGTCTCTGCGTTGCGCTCCGATCCCATGGTGAGCTGGTGGGCACAACAGACAGCTCGCCTTTATTACAGTGAGACAGAGGTGCTTTTGGAGTAGGGGATATCAGTAGGGGTTCATTATAATGAGCTCTCTGTTCTCCTTCTCAGACAGAAACAAACTTCTTCAGATGCAGCTTGGGCTTCCACATCCAGGGTCCCAGGGCCGAGTAAGATCGTTTCCTGGTGTCTTGGGAATGAGCAGTAAATTGTCTTGTAATTCCCAGCTACCTTGTGCTCTCGCACATACATTCACACCCGTACCTCTTTAAAGCACCTGTACAATAGGGACCAAGTCTACTGACTGCATGTTGAAGAGCTGTTCAGGGAGATAGAGGGGGTACACCAAGAGGAGGTGTGAAACTCACACGATTTCTCAGATAGGCCCAGGGACCACGTAGCGTAAATTGCCCGGCTTCCGACAGCTGGAAGCCAATTTGTCACATTCTGTGCAGCTCCAGGCCCTCTGAGAAAAGCCAGGCTTCTCAGAGATTACCACCGAAGAGCTAGATGTCAGCACCAGGACAGAGTGAATGGTAGCGATTGGCTTATCACAGCAAACACTTTACTAGCTGTGGCAACAGCAGATTACGGTCATTGTAACAATGGCCAAACACCATGGCTGGAAATGGCTGGAGGAGATCCAACATCGCTATTTACTAAGGCACTGGCTGAGGAAATGTGCGGAATGCTGAGGTAAAAATTGGCTATAAAGCATCATTCCATGAAGAAGATTGTGTAAGCTCTGATGTTCTGCTAAGCCTTAAACGGTTTGAGTGAGAACAAAATAGTTTTTCCATTTCACAAAAAGAAAATACCTCTACATCACTCATACAGTAACTACCCTGAATTACCTCTTCATTTCTGTGAAACCACCACCATGACAACATTGTTTCTCAAAACGTAAGAGTTGTGTCTTTATAGTGATGTCACATTAAAGTAACTGTAGGAGATGCTTTGCAAATACAAGATACTCAGGGTAAAATCTTATTGTAGTCCATTATATGCAGCTTTTTCAATCAATTTGGAATCATCTATGGATCTGTTCCTCATTCTGCAGATAAACACTGAACTTCTGTGCAATAGAGTAAATGAAAACCTTTGTGCACGACCAAACTAATTAACAATAAAGAATCCTTTCCAGTAATGTCATAAAAAGAATACTATTTTCATTATCTGTGATTAATAGAGTTCGATTCCAGCCACTAATATCAGCACAATATACCTATTTGATCATTTCTGCTGGCTTCCTATGGGATTTCCACTAGAATGTTATTACTAAGATAGGGCTATATTTCCCATCCTAGTTTAAGTTCGTCTTGTAATAAAGCTGCCACTGTTTTCTATTTTTAAAAGCTGTATACTCAACATCTGTTAAAGTCAGACTTCCACATGGTCTACTTTTTACATTTCATGAAGTCCATTATCAGTTCCTTATTATGTGAATGGTAAATATAAGGTATAAGGTGCCCAGCCTCTTGATGATTGCATGGAGTCAAAATCTACGTTAACTAAGCTAAGTTGCAAACCGCCCTAAGACGTGCCTGTTTAAACCTAGACAAGAGTGTGATAATTCTCCCTCTGGACACCTTGTACATTGATAACCTTACCACCTCATCAAAATCTCACTATAGTGTTTCAGTCTTTACATCCAGAAGACATGTACCTCCATCTGGACTGACCTGCCCCCGTGGTTAAACTGCTGTTTATAGATACTTTTAAGGATTATGAAATGCTCTGTGTTTTAATACAATTATTACTATGTATTGCGTGTATTACTTTCATTAATATTTGTCTGTTCCAACAAATAAGAAAAAAAATGGGGAAAAAACACAATTACGATTGAAAATTAACACAGGACCCCTCATTCTGCAGAGGATGTGACCAATGTTACACTATAATTGCATGTCTGCACAGTCTAAATTAACTTTACTCTGGCTAGAGAGTTAGAGAATATACCCATAAAAGTTATAGACAAACAATTTTTGAAATTGCATGGATGTGGTGACATTTTTGTATTTTTGATAAACATAAATATGTTTAGTTAGTGCATAATTATGTTCAAACAAACAATTATGAAAGGTGAAGTGGACACGCCCTCTTCAAATTGATTGGCAGTGATGCTTGTAAGCCTCATTACCAAATCATACTAAGCTCTGGCTACCAAGTAGGATCCCATTCTACCAATTATGGTCCCCTGCTGTGTGCAAACCTGGTGACCAACGAGAAGAAAACCTCTCACTGCTGTGCTTGCCAACACGGTTTTCAGTACCTAGTACTAAATCATGTATTGCTTGGGAAACAAATATTTATTTCACTATTTCAGTTAAATACAAATCAGCATGTAACTTTGTTACATGTGTTTCTTGGTTGACCCCATGAATTGGTGTTCATTGTAATCCGCAACTATATATACATCCCTCGTGCAAAATTTGTTCTTTAGGGCCCTGAGGGTTCCCCAATGCTGTGAGCTCAGGTAACCCACCAAACTAATATTGTGACTTTCAACCTGACCCTCATGAATAATGATTATGATTTATTACAGCTCCTCTTACAGGGCTCTTATGCCCTCAAGGCATTATCTGTTCCATGAGTCACATTTAACCTTTTTTACCCAAGTAAACAAAGCAAGCTTCACTCCAGCACACGGTCATTAGATGTTTCTCATTACATAGTAGAGTCCTGCCTCCCTTGGGACCCTCATCTGATGAGATGCCACAATCCACACCCATGTAGCTTTGCTTGAGATTAATAAAAGTCATTCTGATGTTGCTTGTAATTCAGAGCAAGCACATCACCCATTAGGAGGTTTTGAACCCTGGGGAACTAGCTAGAGCTCATATGAAAGAGGGAGTCAAAGCAAGTAAAGTAGCCTTATGTGTAGAGGAAGTCCCCAAGTCACTCAGTGAGAATAATAGGAGAGTGGGTGAGAGATGAAGAGAGAGTAAGAAAAACAGGATGAGAAGAAAGCCTGGCACAGTCAAACTCAGCCTTACTGCTGATCTGTTGCCTTAAAAAATACGATTAGGCCCGTAGTGCAATTTGATTATAGAAACCTTATATTTATACTGTATTATTCCACATAGGTTTGGAAACATGGCTAATTATATTTTAAGCAATTTCTTGTGTAAGCGACTCCCGCACCTTGGATAACGCAGGCTGAGGAGCACTTGCTGGTGGATGCCATGGACGGCTTGGCCCAACTCCACATCAGAACGGCACCATAAGCACCATAAGTATTATTATTGCACAATAGGCAGTTAGCAGCTCTAAACATAGTGGATAATTTTTTTAATTTCTTGTGTAAGTCACTCAAAACTCTCCTCAGTCACATGGTGCGTCTGTGTTCTGGCAGGCGGATTGATCACACCAGGTTTACCAATGCCTTGTTTCCCCATCGCCCAGTCTGAAGTAAAAGAACACGCTCATAAAATAGAACATTTTGTAGTGCGGGGGCTGGGTGATATGGGAGAAAAATAATATGAGGATTTTTTACATTTATTTATAAGACACAATGCATTAGTGTTTATATGTGTATTATATTTTTACGGGTGTGTTTATTCTAATGTGGCGTGCTGTATGGCCAAACACTAAGATATACTGTATTTCTAATACAAAATGTCTAATACAATATGCCTAATGCATGTGTCTAAGATACTTGGCTAGGCAGGGGTGAATCAAGCTTTCCAAAAGCAGGGGGTTCTGAGTTAGGGATGCCAAATTATAAATACAATTTAATCAATTTAATACAATATAATCTGACAAAAGTGTGGGGGGGGTGGAATCACATTTTAGCAAAAGTGGGGGTGTTGAATCCCCCACATTAATTTTTTTTATAAAATAATAATAAAAAATCTTCACACACACTTCCTTTACAGTACAATATTATCTGCGTTCATGCCCTCAGGAAAAGTTAAGAAATGCCTCCACATACTATAAAATGTGCCAGTAGACCCTCTAACTGTATGCCTAATTTTCCAGTTTATCCAGAGGTGGGAATTCTTCATTTTACAACAGTATATCACACGTTTGGTCCCCAGTGATGCTGCAGACATCCATGTCTGGAAGTGAAAGAAGTGGGTGGGTTGGATGCCTCACCCACATCATCACTCAGCGTGATACTCAGCACCTGTGTACACATACATAGTGTGATGAGACAACAATTCTCCACGGACTACAGTGCAACAAATAGCAGCATACAACATTCAACACATTGCAAGTTACTCTAAACAGTATACAAACGATACACAGACAACTAGTGTGGACACAACATAAACCTTCCAGAATGATGAGTGTACCACCTAGCGCGGCTCAGACACATACACAGACACGGACACAGCATAGTGTTGACAATCAAGTGGTGGAGATTTATTTTCTAAAGGACTTAGGACTTGAAAGAAGAGAGCGACTAGGTTAGTGCGTGCATGGAGGGACACGTTTCTCTCCTTTCTGTTCCCTCGCTGGCCCCTTATATATAGAGTGCACTCTTCTCATTGACCGGAACAGCGGAGGGGTTGCCAGTGCGCCTCATCAGAGCGCTTCTCACTCTATATGCTTTCCACCAGTCCACAACAAAGGCACTAAAGGCCTCTTTGGTCTTAGAGGTGGCTCTTTCACACCTTGGATAATGCGAGGAGAACTTGCTGGTGATTCCACAGTCGGCTTGCCCCAGTGTTCCATAAGTATTATTATTGCACAGTAGGCCGTTAGCAGCACTGAGCCTAGTCCTGCCAGTAGAGAGTTACAGTAGTCCAGTTTGGAGATGACAAGAGACTGGACTAAAATCTGCTTAGCATTTATGGTGAGGAAGGGTCGGATTCTACTGATGTTGTAAAGAAGGTCTGCATGTTCTGGAGATCTGGTCTACAAGTGATGTGACAAATTGAAAGTTAGCATTACTCTGCATGTTCTGTTGACAACAAAATATGTGGCACCAGGCTTCATGTGACTGGCAGGTACCAAGTACTAGCCTTTACCATTGCAGTGTTGGCATTATCTTGCAATATGAGGGTGCTCCTATCAAATGGTTGGAAAACTGGATAAAAATGTCCTCAAAAAACAAAGTTTGTCGTTAGCCCATGGTTGTAACCTATATTAGCAATGGTGAAAAGTTCCATGCACAGTTCCAATTAATACTGTGGATGTAGTGTGATACATTTGCCACCCTCACTGTTCCACATGCAGCTCCCTCACTCCCAATTACTGGCCAGGACATGCCACTGGCCTCTGCAGAATACGGTCACAGTATGGCTCAAACAGAAATTCCCACAATCAGTCCTGAGGACCGCATGCTATTGAGATATTTTTTGCATTTTCTTTACTATGTCCCTGAGCCAGCACACAAGAAACATGAGGATTTCCAGGGGTTTCAAATTAGGGGCTGAGATCAGGCTTGCCATTATTTTCTGTCTCTTCTCATAAGCATCCAGACACATTTGATCATGACAAATACATTAATAAAGTCCAATTTTGTAATATTCCAATTCCTTCTGGTTTTAGGGAACACTTGAATTTTTTTGCATGGATAACACAATTTGTGCAAATCTTGTGTGAAGAAGAATCTCTGTAAAGTTTACATAACTCTGCATAATGTAAATGTTCTACTGCTGTTTTCCATTCAAGTATATATCCAAGTAAAGAACTACTAACAGATCATTGTTTTTAAGGATTATCTTGTTTTTAACTGTGGTCTTATTCAGCCGTTTCCCTTTTAGCTATACATAGCACACTTTTAGACATCTGCATGAATCCCATATGTAATCAAATCAAAATCCCTTCAGAGCATGCTTAGCTGTTTTAAGGCCAATGTAACCACATGACCATTTCTGCCATCAGCTCTTTACCAAAATAGGTAGTTTTTGACATAACTGAGTGAAAATAATTTTATTTAAGTTGTATCACAAACTAAATTTCTAAATCTGCTAGTTTTGATCTATACTCTGATTAAATAACTCTCCAATCCAAACAGCACTGGATGAACTTGCATACACATTTGGAAAACAAAGTACAGCAACAAACAATGAAAAAAGCCACTCAGGCTGTAACCACTCTAATACAGATTTACTCGAGTTTGCCAAATGCTGTGGATGGATAGCTGGTTAAGCTCAAAAAGTCCGCTTGTAAATTGAATTATAAATTACGTGTCTGTTAGGGACCCTTGTTTTCCTGAACTGGAGTTTGGCTGGGCTGGGAAACCTGATATTTTCATCACAGAAGAGGACTTTGGTCATGCCGAAACCTTGATCACAGAGTATGCATGGGCCAACAGTCTGCAGTCCTGCACTGTGATAGGGGAGTTTGTCAAACTGGACATTTCGTAGCAGAATTAACAGACAGTGAGCTGCCAAATTTGTACTATCTCAGCAGACTTGAACTTTACATTTTGATCATTTATTAATCCCTGCCTGCTGGGGAAGTGTTCACAGGTATTTTTCCTTATGTTTTGTTTTTATGTAGATATAAAGAAACAATATAAAACAAAATATATAATGTATTATATAACTAAAATTAACTACTACGACTATCACTACTACTACTACTACTACTACTACTACTATTACAACTACGACTATCACAACTACTACTACTACTACTACTGCTACTGCTACTACTACTACTACTACTACTACTACTACTACTACTACTACTGTTACTACTACCACTACTACTCCTACTACTAC
>JBBKCR010018457.1:0-12222 GCA_037577295.1 Ladigesia roloffi | reverse complement strand
TATTATTATTATTATTATTATTATTATTATTATTATTATTATTATTATTATTATTATTATTATTATTAGTGGTAGTAGTAATATTATTCCTTGTACCTGTATTCTTATTTTACCATATTTTCTTGTTGAATATTTTGTTCACATCTTATGTTTTAGCAATCCTGAACATAACCATTGTGATATCAGTAAAGCTCTTTGAACTGAATTGAGGGGGGGGGGTGTTAAATGTTTATTATCATTTATCTGTATTAACTTATAGATATATGCATGTTTGTTCACTCTAATTTTATTTTAACTTATATTATTTTTAAATCTCTTTTAAAACATGAGAAAGTGAATAGGAAATAAACAAGAAGGAGTGTATTTAAAATAAGAGAGAGGGAGAGGGGAAGATAAGGAAAAAGAATAAAAAGGGTTTAAAGTAAGTAAAAGAAAAATAGAGAGAGAGAGAGAGAGAGAGAGAGAGAGAGAGAGAGAGAGAGAGAGAGAGAGAGAGAGAGAGAGAGAGAGAGAACACTGACAGGCAGACACACGCAGAGTAGGAATACGTCGTTACGCCTCCACCCCTGCAGAGGGCGTTCACACATCCCTCATCAAAACCCAGCAACATAAACAAGCGCGAAGGTATGCTTGAAAAGCTAAAGCCATGTTTCGGAGCCAAAGCCCATGGTTGCATCTAAAAACTCTTAAAAATTAAAATCCCCTGACGAGACAGCTCGACAGCCATGCCGCGAGGACACCTGTAGGCTGGGTTCGGCAAGACGGTCCTTTATATCTCTATCTATGGCTAAATTTGACTGGATGAAGAGGAGAGTCTGCTTCTTTAATAAAATTAGGAACGAGTCTGTGTAGAAGAGACTTCCCAACACATCTAGAACACTCATTATGGTAACAGTGCCCGTTTCTAATCTTGGGCAGCCGAGCTGAGGATATTTTAGAGCCGCACAAACACAATAAGTCCACTTTCAGCTATGGCTGACAGGACTTTGCCCTCATGGATGGCAAAACAACGTGACCAGGAGGAGCAGGAGCACTCCAAGGTACGAGGAAAAACGTCAAGGAACACTACTGACCTGTTGTTGTTTCATACAAGCAGTTGAGGACTTCATTATGCAGTTCCCTGTCCTTATATCTTTTTATCTGGCCCTATAGTAGCGCCACTGACTGCAGGTTTCCTTGTTTAGTTTTCTTTTGCTGCAAGTTTTACAGTCAGTCAGGTGTGGGCTTTCTATTGGCTGAGACAGACACATCATTTGCATATTTGTACAGGTACCTGTGCTTGGCTGTGGATTTTTATTCAAATCAAATATATTCTGGTATGTTACCTTACCACACGGTTGCCTTGACAGTGACAGTACGCTTCTTTCATGTCTTCTGCGTTCACAGTGCTGTGAGAAATGCACCACATGGACAAAAGTGTTGGTCATGATCATTAAACCAACAGACTTTAATGACATTGCATTTAAATACTTAAACTTTAATGTGGAGTTGGTCCACCTTTCCACAGGTTCTGGGAGAGATTCTGTAGGAACATGTGTCTGTTCATTCAATCTGTGTATTTATGAGCTCAGGCACTGATGTTGGATGAGAAGGCCTGAATCACAGTCTCCGTTCCAGTTCATCCCAAAGGTGTTGAATGAGGTTGAGGTCAGGACTTTCTGCGGGCCAGACTTATTCTTCCACACTGAAATGTGTTCACAAAGTTGGAAGATCGGTGTTGCCCAGAATGTCTTTGTATGCTGAGGAATTAAGATTGCCTTTCAACAGAAGTAAGGGGCCACCTGAACTCAAAAATTAGCTTTAGAATTAAGATTTAAGAATTAAGACTGAAGTAATTAAGTGCCCCAATACTTTTGTCCATATTGTGATGTCAGCAGTGTGTAACTATTACCGTTTTTAGATTCAGAGAGCCAATCAGAGTTCTTGATTCAAAGAAAGAGAAAGTGTTCGAAATTACATGCTGTAAATCCACTGAGATTAAATAGATAAAAGATTGGATTGAGAAACTACAGTTTCCCCAAACCCTGTTCTTCCTAAGTCTTGCTCCCCACACACTGCTCACTGGCTCTCATGGGTGGCAGCCCCCTCCTTCACTTGGTGAATGGGTTATTTGTAAAGAAAGAATGTTACATTGTTCTCACTGTGTGCTGTGGTTTGTTCACATAAATCCTTTTCTTTGATAATGTATCCTACAGTGGTGCACTCTTATTTTCAGTAGACATTTTTTTGCCATAATTGATCTGTCTAATGTGAAATAAAGAGCAGTATGGTGTGTGTTTTGCAGGGCATCTACATAAAGAATGTCCTAGAGGATGATCTTCCATACCTTGAGTTTGGTGGTACAGTTATGTACAGCAAGGAGAAAAATGACTGCTCATTTTTGTCAGAGGATTTAAGGTAATTTTCAAAGCTTCAACTGTAGAATCTTATAGAGACGTTCAGGGAAGCTCTGCCTGTGAATAGGAACACTTAGTTCTTTTTTTCCAAAACAAAATTCAGTAAGATTTACCATGTAGGTGTGATCTTGTGGTGTCTGAACACTTGTGCCTAGGTCCTCTCTTGCACCTGGCTCAGCTGTGGGCTTTGATTTGGAATGGCCACCGTCTTTTACTAAAGGGAAGAACAAGAAAGTGGCTTTGGTCCAGCTTTGTGCCTCAGAGGAGAAGTGGTACCTCTTTCACATCTCCTCAATGTCCGGTATGGTGAGCTTTCAGAAGTCAATGGTCTTTTTTTTAAAGCCTTCCACTCACCTCTCAGTTTTATTACAGGATTCCCTCCTGGCCTTAAGATGTTTCTGGAAGATGAGAACATCAAGAAAGTTGGGGTGGGCGTTGAAGGAGACATGTGGAAGCTAATGTCCGATTATGAAATCAAGCTGAAGAACTTTGTAGAGCTCTCTGATATGGCCAATGAGAAAGTAAGTGTTTCTTATTGCTGTTTGCTTCCTTTATGAGTTGCTCTTACTTTTTCTTCCTACCAGTTTCAACAAAAACAGATGTATTACTGATAAAGCTCTAGGTTTCAATATTCAAATGTGCCCTAAAGTAAACAGTACGTGCTGTGTGCTGTGCATGTTCTGATGTTCTAGATTAATTGTAGTGTAAATAATCTATAATCATAGAATATGTAAATATGTAAATCTTTGAATAATGACAGGTTCTATATATTTAATGGCATATATATATTTAATGACTAATTTATTAATATATGTTGAAGGTGCTCCTTTTTGCAGAAGGCCATTTAAATGATAAATAATAAAGAAAATCATGCTCAGTCTATAATCATTATACGTAAAAGGCTAATGAATGTGCAATATTTAACAATTCTTTTTATTCAACTCATTGGGAAAAGGCTTTATTTTGGATTTGTCTTTTCTGAATTAATGCAAAAAAGATCAACAAAATAAGAATTTAAAAAGCAATGTATGACCGGACAAAATAAGCGGCTTCAGATTTTTTGTTGTATCATTCTGTATTATAAGAATTGATGTACTTTGAATAATGGCAGGTAATATATATTTAATGGCTCATAAAAAAAAGAATAAAATGTCTGTGTGTGTGTGTATGTACATATATATATATAAAATTACGGCTGTAAGGCTATATGATACAAAACCGAAATCGTGACCCTCACGTCCACGAATCTGAATTTGGCCGGAGCGCCGCTCTGGTGGTCTTGGTGATGTCACGTGTCACGGTCTCCGGTGGTCCGCCTCTCAGACGCTCGAGATCCACGCGCCCCACTGCCCGAGCAGTGTCTGTCATTAACCTGCATTGTGGGTGTGTGTGCGTGCGTGCGTGTGTGAGAGAGCATGAGCAGTGTTGACCTTCCCTGTGTGTGTGTGTGTGTGTGTGTGTGTGTGTGTGTGTGTGTGTGTGTGTGTGTGTGGGTGGGCATGATCCCTCAACGTGGATGAATTCGGGATACGTTTGGCCAGTTCTCATGTTTTAAACAGACCTGGGATCAGTTAGTAACTGGGTTCTTATTTTTCTTTTCAAATCCGGGTCTGTTTGATGTCTGCTGTGTGTAATTGCAGTATTTTTCATTAGGTTGTTTTTTTTTGTGGCTCCGGGCAGCTGGGCGAAGTGTTTCTTTTGTTTGAACAAAGCGGTAAACTGAGAGAGACAAGTTGACTCCTCCAACTCGACTTCCCAACTTCTCTCAGTATGAATGTAAGGGAAGCGGTACTTAAGCGAATATTGGTTTATAATTTTTGGTAAAGATAAGGTGTCTCTGAACAAAATGGCGCCTTAGAACTTTGCCTCCCCTCCACCGCAAATGAATTGCGATACGAACCAAAACGTGAGTCAAAAATCGCGAAACAATCCGAATCATGGATTTGAGCTGTAAAGATATATATTAGTATAAAGCATGAAAAGCATGTTAATACAACTTTCAGATTGTGTTTTCTGTGTTTTGTTGTGTTTGTTTATTTTCCTATCTAACTGTTGAAAAACAGCTGAAGTGTGTGGAGAAATGGAGCTTGGAAGGACTGGTTAAACACTTATTCAAAAAGAAGCTCTTGAAAGATAAGGATGTCCGCTGCAGCCCCTGGGATGACTTTGACCTAACTGAGGCGCAGAAGCGATATGCTGCAACAGATGCTTATGTGGGTGTGAACCGCAGTATAACAAAGATTTCTTCAGTTGTGTTTCTATAGTCTGTCCAATCCAGTTAAAGCTATTAGCTTTATTAACAGAAGTGTAGACTTTTTGAGAGAAGTAGAAATATTAAACTACTTACCATACCTTCAAACTCCGAAAATGTTTTAGTGGTTTCTTCATGTTTCAGGCTGGACTGATTATTCATCAGAAACTAGAGAGCACTGTGGTCTCGGGTGAGTTGTGCTTTATTTCAAAAAGTATCCATGATTCCCTGCCAGCTTTTCAAATCCTCTGATATGTTTGTATTAAAATTCTACAGGGTCTGTAAAGGCTCCAGCTTGCTTGAAACAAAGAATTTGTGAAATTAGCCAAGACCTCGAGGACCTTGCTAACAGTGTTCCGGATGGACTCAGCGGCACAAGCAGGTTTGTCAGGTTTCCAGTGTTTCGGTTTATTCAAACATACTGTGGTTTTAATTTACTGACTGTGTTTTGAGTATTGACGGAGGGGATTGGAGGCACAGTAAATTTGCATTATATCTGTACTAAAACAAGCCAGTGATGCACACACTGAAAACCAAAGTTGCTTTCTGTTCATATATAGTGACCTGTAATGTGTTTTAGCTGTGCTGTTTGAGTTCTCCACAAGAAAAATTTTATGTTTCATTCATAGTTTTATTGATTTTAGCCATCATAATGCACTAAATCATGAACGGGAAATGAAAGAACCTGCTGCAATATATATCTTTAGACTTTGATGCTTAGAAATATAAACATAAACATTGTGTATTCATAGGTATAAAAAGATATCAAAAATGCTATTCAGACACTATATTAATACAGTATATGTATAAACTTGTGAATAAAAGAAAAATACATCAAAATCTGTTCATGAATTCTGCACAAAATTAAAATTATTCTTCTAGTGTTTATGACTCTAGAACAACACACTCACTGGGAAGTATGAAGGTGGGAACATTGATATAAGGCTGCTTCTCTGCATATTTACCCAAAAAAAAGGACTTTTACACAAAATTGAGGGAAACGTGTTATCATTTACTATTAAACTCTATCTGGGAAGAATATGGATGTTTCAGCAACACAACGCCCCCAAAAATATGCAGCAAAAAGCAACTCGGCTGTTTTTTAACCAAAGAAGTGCCTAGACTGTTTCAGAATTGAATCACATAAAATACCGTATATATGGAGAATTTTTCAATAAAATGTTGCTGTACTGAGGGAAAATGTGTTATTATTTCTGATTCATGTTTACTTTAACTAATAATTTTCAGATGTAATGTAATTTTCAGATGTAGTTGTGTATAAATTTTAAACATTCTGAATATCTTATATCTTCCTAAATAAAATAAAAAAAATGTCTTAAACACTCATGGAAATGGGATGGAAAAATATCTTCATTGCTTTCATGATGTTAAAATAAAAATTTTAACCATGTTTTGATCTTGCAGTACTGAACGGATAGTGGAAGAAATATCTCAGCAGGTTGCATCTTTAAGAGGTCTTCTGAAGAGCAATGCGAACCTGGCTGAGGATGCAGTAGAAGAAAATTCCCCAAACATTACTGAGGATCAAACCCTTCCCATTCAGAAAACCAAGAGTGACACGATGGATCGTGAAGCTTTTGAGGACAGAGATGGTCATTTAACTGTTAAAGAACCTGTGATGCCTTTATCTTTATCGGCAAAAGATATAAAACCCAATGATAAACCACCTCAGAGAGGATGCATCATGTCTTTGGACATTTCTGAGTATGAGCTTCAGATGCTGGAGATCCAGGCGAGACAGGAGGAGCAGGAAGAGCAATCAATTCTGGCTTTTCAGGTATCAGAGCTTAATGATACAGTTTAGATTATACATCTGGGATACAAATTCGGTGCTCAGCTCTTCGATATAATGCTTTTTTTCTGGTCAAGGAGAAAGCAGGCCTGGAGAGCTCTGCAGAATTGTCGTTCGAAACTGAGGGCGAGGAAGAGTTTGATAGCCAAATGATACAGGTAAATCTGTTTTGGCTCTGCATTTAGAAAATATGATTCATGTGTTAAATTCCTTGGCTGGTGCATGAGATTGTAGCTGATTTGGACAAATTAGTTTGGAATTATTATAGTTTTCTTGTGTAAAGGAAAATATCTCCTGAATCTTCTGTCCCTTCATCTGAGGAGTTATGCAATTTCTTCTTTAAAAAATTAAATTAATTTATTTAGAAATAAGACTCTTCCAGTCTTCTTACTATCCAGTCTTCTTTAAAATAGACCTTTTTAGCCTGCTCTGTCTGACTCCACAGGTATTGGCTTATTCGAAAATTGCCTATAAAAATGTCAGTATCACTTTTATTAATGACAATGATTATGCCTTATTATTATTAAATCAACAGTGCGCTGAAGAAATGGAGAAAAGTTTTGAAGAACAGTCTGATGAACAGCAGCCCATTGTTGAGGAAGAGGAGGAGGATGTTGAGGAGGATGAGGAGGAAGGCTTTGGTAAACAGACTTTCTTGTGCTTGTTCATTTGCATTGCTTGGAATTAAGAAAATTGTTTGTATGTTGATGAAGAAAATTGCTGATGACACTTTTTGCAATAATTTTTGCAAATGTGTTTTTTTTTTCTATTGGAACCTGATTTCAAATTATTTTAATGTAAAGAACCTAATTGGTGGAATGTGTGAAAGGATGCTTAATGATGAGATGTGAATGACTGGTATAAGATGAGGAAACATTTTAGTTCTCATACGCTGGGCTGCTTGGACAGTCTTTTGCTTTAATGTTCGATTTCAATCTATGTTTTAAAGTTGTTGGTTTTCTGAAGAATTCAGTTTTTTCGTAGAAAATTTCCTCCAGGAAATTTGTATATGTGATTAACTTCTTAATTCGCTGAAAGCCCTGAGACAACAGTGAGGACCAAACATCTGAGACATTTTTATGGTTATGAACACTTTAAAACACATATATGAGTGAAATTAGGAAATGCATCTCCTTACTCCAACAACTCTTTTACCAAACAAAGTTGAAAGGAGACTTGACCGTTCTGTCCCAATGATTAATACTCAGCTTCTGTTCAACTGATCACAACATTTTACACAAGCACACTGCACTAAAAAGTGTTTTTGACATCGGAGGGGTCCCAAATTTCAGCACAAGCTCTTGTGAGATATTGCCCATAGTTTGGCTATATTAAAAAAAAAAAAAAAAAAAAAAATATATATATATATATATATAATAACTGTAGTATGATTATAATAAAGGAGACATTTTTAATATTCAGAATTGTTTTAATTTATATTGAAGGAAAATTTTGACCCAGACTCTTTGTACCAAAAAGGCCAAATTTTAAGCCTTCTCCCATTCCCTAAATTGTACAGTAACCGCCTGGTTTTGTGTGGAGTCTCAGATTTAGTTACGAACAGATGTTTTCTGAGAACATAACTGAGAGTTTTACATAGAAATCTCCACAACAACTGTATAAATGTTTTTGTACTGTCATGAGAACACAAAGAAAATGCTTTGGGGAGTTAAATATGCTATACTCAGGGCAGGGGCGGATTGGGACTAAAACACAGGCATTCCACCTCTTGTGTCTCTCTTGTTTTTCATTTTGTTCTTCTTAAAGCCCACTAGGTTTATTACTGTAAATTAAATTAAAAGAGGCTGTTCTCAGCTCAGTCACGTCTAATGTCTGCTTTAACCCATACAACCCAATATTCTTCCTGAAAACTCTGAATATGATGTGCCGTTGATGAACAGTAAATTATTTATATAAAATTGATTGGTGATTACCCCAATGTTTTAATGTATTGTTATTGCTAAAAATTACACTAATTTATTTATGTATTTCCCTGTTTATACCAAAGAAAATGCCGGTGCATGAATTACAGTATGGTCAGTATGGGCTTACCTTTCTATTTTTATTAAGAGTGATATATTAAACTGATTAAAATGAATTTAATAAGCATATTTGGGGCAAATTTAGGGTTTACACTATAAAAATAGGCAATTTGAATCTTTTATCTATTTTACGAAAACACTACCCGTTTTTTCTCTATACATGGGAGCTCTTAGGACGTAATGCCGTCAAAAAAACAGGTGTTGCTATATCTAAATTACTTGTTCTTGAGTTGAATTTACTTACCAACAGCTGCATCCTTACAGAAGGGTTTATTTTCCAGATTCCTGTTTATGATAGCTGTAGATGTCATTTCTGTTTACTGTTCTGCTCTGTGTTGTTTTATGCTTAGATCCAAGTCTTCCAGAACCAAGTCCTGAACAAATCACAAGTCTGAAAACGTTTTTTGGACATCCTAATTTTAAACCGTACGTCTGCCTCTGCTTGTACTTTTGACTTCTATTTGATTTCCATTGATATTGATATGAAAGTATGTCCAAACTTAGTAAACAAATACTTATATTGCTAGGTTTTTTGGCATTTCTACATTGATCTGTTGAGAATCATCTAGTGTGTGTGAACACACACAGAGTGAGGTGCAGCTTTTGAAAAACTTGTGTTGCAGCCAAGTAGATTTGGACTAATTTAGCACATGGCGTTCTTCTCCAGGGTTCAGTGGAAAGTGATTCAATCCGTTCTTCAGCAGAGAAGGGATAACCTTGTTGTCATGGCAACCGGTGAGGATTTTTTTTCTTGGTTTCAGGAATGTTTGCTGAAGAAGTCCATGAGTGGACACATGATAGAGAAGTTATTGTACTTGCCCATACATTCTTCTTTTTCTACTTGTTCTCTGCAATATTTTGCCTGTGTGGGACTTGGTATGCTTAGTTTCTGAACAAATGTGCCTCATGCCTGAGAATGACCAACTGTAAAAATGTGAAAATAAGCAGTAAGCACTATTATTTGACCATCATACATAAATATAATTGATTCCACTACATTATAATCTAATATGTAAGACTGCAAGTTGTTTTATATTGAGTTTATTTATTAGTTTACAACCTTATATAGTTACATGTATATTTTTTCTGTCATAGTGCCTCCATGAGAGGGATGACTGATATTTAATGTTAAAAAAGTGAGCTTTACCAGAACCTGCCTGGTTTAAAAATATCTAATGTCTGTGTAAGCGATGGCATGCTACCGATCAGCATACATTAAATACCAGTGTGTTTATTTTAGATGTGAGCTTGAGTTAAACTACGAAGTTTGACTGTGACTTTTCTTATCTTTGGTTCAGTGTTTATTTTTTATTTTTGCTGCTTAATTACAGATGTTATCCTTTTAGATAAACTTATTGTAACTCTCTCTTTCCAGGATATGGAAAGAGCTTGTGCTTCCAATTCCCTCCGGTTTACTGTTTGAACATCAGTGTTGTAATCTCTCCTCTGATCGCTCTAATGGAGGACCAAGTCATGCAACTCCAGTGGGTAACTCTGAGAGCAGTGCACTTTACCAGCACTAAAACATATTTTGAATAAACAGTTTGATGGAACCGTCCCATAAACTTTAAGAACAGCTTTACTCACTTTTATAGGGTATAAAACCCATTTTTATGAATTTCATCCAAGAGCTATATATATATATATATATAGGAGCCCACAACTAGCATCTAACTCAAACGAAAAAAGGCTTAAATACAATTGTGTTTTGTAGTTGCTGTTTTTATTGCGTATTTAAAATTCAGCACAAAAGAACCATTTAATATCAATTATTTATTTCTGAGCACATTATTTTGCCCTCTTAAGCTAGAGATAACTTTGATATGAAAATTTAATAAGCCTATCATGTTAAAAAGTGATATTTTTCTCTGTGTTCCAGAATGTCTAACATTCCAGCTTGTTTCCTTGGATCAGCTCAGACCAAAGATGTATTTGCTGACTTAAAAAAGTAGGCTCACTAACAGTCTTGGCTTGTTATAAATTGAGGAATTGTAGATTTAGCTTTTCTGAAATGGGTTTCCGTATGCTTTCTTTTTTCTCATTTTCAGGGGGCGTTTTAGAGTTGTATACATGACTCCAGAGTTCTGCTCAGGAAACATATCCCTGCTTGAACAGCTGAATGAATCAATTGGTAAAGCAATGCAAAAATGTTACACTATAAGGAGCACTTTGATAGGTGCTGAACCTGTGAGTATCTGTTGGTTTTTGTTTGCTTGTTTGTTTTTGTTGTAGGGATCTCACTAATTGCAGTGGATGAAGCACATTGTATTTCACATTGGGGGCATGACTTTAGAAGTGCTTACCGAGACCTTGGCAAACTGAAGAGACGTCTTCCAGATGTAAGTCTATTCCTAATAACTGTAGATTTTAACAAATGTGAATTTTGGGCCAGCTGGAGGTCTAGTGGTTAGAGCGTTCACCCAGCCAGCAGAAAGCCAGTGGTTCGAATTCCTAAGCACCTCTGAGGTACCCTAAGCAAAGTATAGTTCCCACACACTGCTGACCACGGCATCACTTGGTGAATGGGTTTAATACAGAGAAGAATTTTGTGTGCGTCTTCACGTATGGCAGAATGGTAATATCACTTCACATTAGGTTTAAAATGTCTTTGACCAATTCCTGAATTCCCAGCTGGATTTGAAGCTTTTTTACATAAGGCATAAAGCATCAAATGTGTCCATTTTTTTGGAATTTTGGCCATTTATCCATTTAGTTTTCATATGGTGAAATCATAAAAACACTACACTTAACACTCAGTGTCTCCAGGGGGTCTGTCCCTGTAACTAATGATTGTTGGTTCATATCGGTTCATTTATTCTGTAGGTTCCTATTGTGGCCCTCACAGCCACTGCAAGCCCCTCTATCCGGGATGACATAGTGAAGAGTCTCCATTTGGTGAACCCTCTTATCACTTGCACATCTTTTGATCGGCCTAACCTCTATCTGGATGTCAATCGCAAATCTGGTGACATCATCCAAGACCTCAAGCGGTTCCTGGTGAAAAAGACGGGGTAAGATTTCCCTCTTCTATACACAGATCAGCAACATTATTACCACCTCCGTAATATTATGTAGGCCCTTTTGTGCCATTAAAACAACTCTGACCCATCGAGACCTCTGAACGTAAGGTATCTAGCACCAGAATGTCAGCAGCACTCCCGTTAGTTAGGAGATGGAGCCTTCATGGATTCGACTTGGTTGTATACTACATCCCATAGATGCTTGATAAGATGGAGATCTGAGGAATTTGGAGGCCAAGTCAACACTTTGATCTCTTTGTCATGTTTGTCTAGGCATTTCTGAGCAATTTTGCGTTGTGAATTGTTCTACTGAAAGAGACGATTACCATTAGGGAATACCGTTGCCATGAATGCGTGTACTTCATCTGCTACAGTGTTTAGTAGGGTTGGGTTCAAAGAATCGATTCACCGATCAATATCGATTCTAGTTAAAAAAAATATGATATTAATTTAAAAATTCGCGGATCGATCTTTTCCTGTCGCCACTACTGCCCACGACCGCACAAGGAAAGCCATAAAACACTCAGTCCACTCCCATAGAGTGGCTCAGTAGTTAGAGCACTCGCCCTGAAATCAGAAAGTGGGTTCAATCCCCGAGAGTGACAGCAACCTCTGAGGTAGTGAGTACGGTACCGTCCTCACACGCTGGCCGCAGAGTGATGTCCTCTGCTTCACTCGGTGAACATATTTAAATCAAGAG
>JBBKCR010018447.1:0-12223 GCA_037577295.1 Ladigesia roloffi | reverse complement strand
ATGAACGCACCCATAATTAAGACCCGGGCCGATAGTTACAGTTAATGTGTCGGGTCGGTCTGGGTTTGGACACGAGGTGCACGAGCTCGGGGGAGTCGGGTTTAATTTTTTGGGCCCGTGACAAGCTCTAATACAGCCACGGAAAAAAGAACAGAAACAGGCTGAACTTAGAACACAAGCTCCGAGTGGCTCTGTCAGCCTGCCTGCCTCGTTTAGACCAACTATCACATTAAAATGATGATATAATGAGATAAAAAAACTAAAATTAAAAATGTAAAAAAACAGATTTCTTGGTGCCTATATATAGGTATGGGTACTCAATAATAATTACAATAATATAATACAATATTATATATAATATAATATTGAAGCCCCAAAGCCTGACATGACAGGTTCCCAGGACAAATAAGTTTGAGAAACGCTAGTTTAGAACACATGTAAAAATAGTTCTTTATTCGAGCCAGCGCATGTCGCGATAAGAAATGTAGATTTCATTATTTGGCTGTTCAGTGCACGGGGGTAGAGTAGAACCATCTATGGCTGTGGACCATAGCGGAATAAACGACTCAAAATTGCTATCCATTTGGTTATATTTTGGTTTAAATGACATTGTTGGTGCAAAAATACTATTTTGTCCTATTACAGTCTTATCTTTGGCATATTCTGGAATCATCTGCACCTATTCATTCACTGGTTCATGTCTTAAGTTAGATGCGCTTTGTAAAGCTGGGCTTTAAATGATTAATTCATAGGTCACTGTTCTTAAAAAACTGAGGTCAGAAGAAATAGATGACTGATGCGATGTGTCAGGCGGCATTACCCTTTGTGATAGATGCACAGGCAGGGCAGGCGAGCGATGGTGTCACCTTGGAGCAGCTCCTCCAAACATATTGCACATTCTCCAGCCTCCTTTGAGAGAACGTCCTCTGGAAGGACACAAACAGGAAATATACAGTCAGAATTCCAGTTCTAATGTGTTTCTGTGTGTCCGAAGGGCTTTAGTAATGAGAAACACAATTCTCAGCTTCAAGAACATACTTGGCTAAACTCGTTTCTCCAGCTCTGCTTTATCTAACAGTGGCTGATATGCTAGTTTCAAATTTACATTTCAACAAATTAGAGGTCATTCAAGAGAAATGATGCTCAAATAACAATTTGTATTAGTGTTAGCTATGTGTTACAGGCTAGATGCCTGCATGCCTATTGCAGCAAGAGGCCTCTGCCGATGTGTTTTAATTTGAAATTATACAATTAGGATTGAATTTAACCCATTCATGACCAATAGCCATATATCATATTGTAAGGAAAGAAACTTAAGTTCTGATTGGTCAAAATGTTGTGTATCCAGGGGGAACATCCAAAATTAAATCTATTTTTTATTTGGATTTTCTGATCATTTATTTGGACTCTAATGTCACTTACATGTAGTTTTCTAGTAAATAAAATTTCTGGAGGCAATTTGCCTGATAAAAGCCATTAATTGAAAGGCATCTTTGCTACCCAGTAAACCATATAAAAAGCACAACGTTTCCCAAAGGAAGATATTACTGCTCACAACAGCCTTTTCTTTCTCTTAGCAGTAATGAGCTTGGAGATTATTGAAGTCTGACTTGTTTCTTGCAATCCACCTTTTAGGAGAAATTAGGAGCAAAAGAGTTTTCTCATCAGTTTTCTTCTCTTTAACAATAACTATGGACCTCAAAACTGTAGTTGAGACTTGAATTTGATCATTAAGACACATTTCAGACGCTGTTCATTTTCATTTATGACAAAAAACAATTTTTTTCTCTCTCATTTTTTACCCAAAGATCTGATGATCTGAGGCAAATAAAGATCAGAGTAGAACAAGAAAAGAAAGAGGATTTAAGATCTTAAACTGGGATCTGGCTGCCATTAGAGGAAGGCTCTTTCTCAGAGCCTGAATTTAATAAGTGTGAGAAAATGGTCAGAATCTCACATTGATGTTAAACAGCTCTGCAATATCTAGGAGAAACAGGCTGAACAGTGAAGAGATCTAATCCCTGTGTTATTCACGATGGCCAGCACGAGGTGCTGTTTCATCGCTGTTGAACCTTCGGGCGTACAGGAGAGATTCCAACACTTTAGAATTTCCCTGAAAGGAACTCTTCCCCTGTGATTAATAAAAATTCCACCTCACTGTTGACTCAGAGATCCAGATTTTGCAGTTGAAGGTCTAGATTTTTCTGCCTTCTGGGGGAATGTGATGTGTTCAGTACACATGGATCAATAATTACAAAGTTAAAAGCCTGCAAATGGGTCAAACAAAGAGGCGGCTCCTCAGAGCCCCGGAGTCATGGAGCCGAGCCAGAACCAAAGGCTTTGTACTCTTCTGGCTGGCACAGTGAAGTTTATTGACCACCAAACCATGGCTTCCAGCAAGGCAGGCAGGGGTTCAGATTCCACTGGAGATGAAGTGACTTGAGGCCTCTAACTTAAGGCCTTAACCAAAGAGGAAACAGGTGCAAATGATTCCAGATGATCAGTATACTGGTGATGCTGGATGCTGATTGGTTGAAACCTTTATTCGGGCTGCTTTTTCTTTATTTACTTGTTTAATCTACTCAGTTTTTCAAAGATAAGACAGTCTGACAGGCAGAAAAAAGTATTTTGGCATCAACAAGGTGATTGAAGACAAATTGTAAAGAATTGAGAGGTGGTTCAAGGCTTTTGCATAGTACTGTGGATATGGCTTCATATTCATATAGTTGATAGCCACATCTGTTATTTTTACACAGGCTGATTTGATATTACTCTATTTACATTACCTTACATTATCATACACCCATTTACATTCACTTCTACCACGGAACTGCATAGCAACAATTTCCAAATTTACACTTCCAATTTTCATGGTCACACTCCACTCATTTCCATGTTTACACTACACTAATTTCCATGGTTACACTCCACTTATTTCCATGGTTACACTACCCTAATTTCCATGGTTACACTACATTCATTTCTATGGTAACACTACACTACTTTTTATAGTTATACTACACAATCGTTCTTTGGCTACATTACACCACTTTCCATGGTTCTTCTATGCTCATTTTATGATTACACTACAACTATTTCCATTGTTAAACTACTCCCATTTCTATGGCTACTTTACATCTATTTCCATTGTTACTCTACACTCATTTCCATGGTCACACAACACCCATTTAAATGGTAAAACTAAACACATTTATACGGTTACAATTTATGAATTACCATGGTCACACAACACTCATTGTCATGGTTATTCTACAATAATTTCCATGGTTACACAGTGAATGAAAGCAGACTGAGGCCGCTGCACTCCCTGTCCAAACACACACACACACACAAGCACAGCCTTACCGTTATACGTCACCCTGGGCTTCGTCAAACACACGACGAGGTGGACCTCCATCTCATCAGCGGAGATAAACTTGGAGCAGACCGGACACTTCACACCTACACCCACACACACACACACACACACACAGGAGTGTGTCAGTGCTGTTAATAAGGTAGTTTGCCAACCTGAATGTGGCATCTGCAATCAAAAATAAAAGACCAGACGGGTCTCGATATGCAACAGGTTTCCAGTGCTGCGTAAGCATTTCCTCCAGTTACAGGAATATTTTCAGTGTATTTTAAAACACAATCCAGAACAACCCATTCCCATTATGATACAATTCTTTTGCTTTCCTCACTCATTGAATCGCAATACTGAAAAAGAACTGGAGACCTACAGTCCCCAAACATTTCTTACAATTTCATAAAATTACTCATAAGTCTCAAAACGTTCCCACAAATACTCGCAAATGCGTGCAAATTATCAAAAGTTCCCAAGGCTCATCCACAATTTGGTTCTATGTTGCTGTCTCCTGTGCAAAATTGGTACAATGTGGTACTAGTCAAAGCAGAACATTTTAATCCTGTGTGCACTTTACTGTTACACTGCTAATGCATTGGCTAATTACAATTTTTTTTACATTCAATGCACCCATTATACATGTACCTTTTTTTTTACATTTCTTTTTCACCTCTTGCGCTTTGTTTAATACAGCTAACTGCCTCTTATGCAGCAGTCACACTTACAGTGTAATACTAGCCCCATTTGGAAGGTTCATATAGAATCCTCACTATAATGTTGTAATCACTATGGTTACATTGTTGTGTCTATTTATTGTATCATTTCTGTTGTGTCCCTCGTAACTTGCTATTTGTTGCACTGTGGTCTATGGAAAAATATCTAATCACACTATGTACATGTTCACAGCTGCTGAAGACAATATATTAAACTTGAACCTTGAATTGCCAAGAATTCCACATCATTCCCCAAGATTCCCAACATATACTCCCACAATTATTCACAATTTCATCATTCTCACCATCCACGAAACAGAGAGGGAGTCACTGCTGAGTCACTGAGATAAAGCTCTGCTAATTATGAACACACACAGAGTGATGGGGGGTGAGAGAGGAGAGAGAAAAAATAAAAGTAAGACCGAGAGAGAAACCATCTGTCCTTCTCTGTATGTTCTGCCCAGTGAAGTGACTCAGGTGTCTAAGGGACTTTCCAGGCTGAGGTCCAGGGAGGCTCCCTGAGGGATGGTCACTCAGTGTCTAGAAGCAATATTTGGCTCCTATGACATTTCCAGGATTTTGAAATAAGTTTGAATACCCCATCATTTGTGTATATAGCACACTGTATTTCTTTTTTGGGAGGATTTAGTTTTTTCTTATTTATGTAGACTTTTATATTATTCATATATTATTTCATATTGTTTCTTTGGGTAACTACGTAGTCTTAACATAAGGCAATTTCCTCTGGGATCAATCTGATTCGGATTATAAAAAACTGTAATGCTGCATTAACCTTTTGTAAAGTCTTTAAACTTGGATGTCCACATTCTGAGTGATGCAATTATTATTAAGTTAAAGGACAGGCCAATAAATGTTGTGAAGTTTGGGTTTAAACTAACATCAACTATCAAGACAACTCCCAGGCTTTAGAGTGTTTAATTTAAAAACACTTTAAACAGCTGGATAAGATTTGCGTGCTTCACACAGGCATTCTGACATACTGTGATACATTAACGTAAGTAGACAATATATAATCTATTGTTTAATTAAAAGCACTCCATAAGGTTCATGTGATTAATACAGCCATTCTGACAAAGTGTAATAAACCGCACGAATCATAGGGGACAATGTTATTTCATTAAAAATAACTCTGCAATTTGCATGGTCATTCTGTCAGAATGTAATACATTACAGGAAGCCAAACTGGTCATATATCTTCTATAGTTTCCATTGTAAAAAGGCTTATATTGCTCTATAATTCGCTCTAGGGAGTTTAGGCACGATAGTGCGTTTATTGCTGTATTACAACATGTTATATAATGTTGTTATGATTAACACAGGCACTCCGACAAAGTATAATAAGCATATGACTATAATTTATTGTTCTATTAAAAGCACCCGACAACATTCATATGCCCAACACAGTCACTTTGACAAAAGTAATACACTGCAAGGAGCCTAGTGATCAACAGATCAGTTGCTACAGAAATTATTTAGAAAAAAATGCTATTTAAATTCAAATGATCCATACTAGCAAAGAGAGAGGAAGACTTTAATATCAGCTGATTAATTGATTTTTAATCAGTAGACAACAGAACTGATCATTAGCGGCAGCTCAGGTTAAATTCTTCAGGCTGAAATGGCTCAGACTCAAGCAGTTTTGCTGACGGTGACTGGCCGGAAGTCAAATGTGCATGGGTTCATTTTAATTAGCTGATGTACAGAAATAAGACTTGGCTTCCAGTAACAGAGCTGTTCTTCTTCCAGACTGACGAGCAGCTGAGTTCCACAGTCTGAAGGAACTCACTAATGGCAGAGAGAAGCTGAGAACTGATACTCTGGTAATCAGAACAAAACAGGCTGGAAGAAGCAGCACACGATTTAGTTATATTGTTTATTTTTCCAGAACATCTGTATTCCTCCTCACACAACATGTGTTCCAACACCCTGCTGTCCATCTCAAAAATACCAAAATGACCAGTTCAGAGCAGTTCCAGCAGGAGGAGATCTTTAATGCTGAGCCCCTGTGAGAAGAGTGTAAATGTCTGTATGAGGGTCTTTCTGCAGCACAAACACTCATTAACATTAGGGATTCCGCGCCAGCCCAAAATTAACTGCTCGGGCTTTTGTTTGTCAAAAAGAAAATGTGGACTATTTTGTGTAAACAGTGAAAAGGATCCAGATCAGATTTGTGTGTGAATAGTGATAAGGATCTATATCAGTTTTGTTTGTAAACAGTAAAATGAGTTGTGTGTAACAGTTAATTCAAATTAGTTTTGCATGTGAACAGTGAAAAGGATTCAAACCAGTTGTGTGTGTAAAGAGTGAAAATGATCCCGAACAATTTTTGTGTGAACACAGTAAAAATGTCCAGAGCAGTGCAAACAGTGAAAAGATCCAGACCAGTTTTGTGTGCAAACAGTGAAAAGATCCAGACCAGTTATGTGTGTAAGTAGTGAATCCAAATTAGATTTATGCGCAAACAGTGAATCTACGAAGCCTGATTTAACTCGCAGTTCAATTGCAAACTAACATTTGATAAACCAAGGTTGTACCAGGCATTTTGATTTGTTAAGTGAGATGTTAATTTACTACCGTCTGTGCGCATGCTAAAAAATGCAGGCAGGCTTGTTGGCAATGACAGGTGCAGGGACCTCCTGAAGTTTCACCCCTGCAGTGGAGTTGGCATTGGCCATCAATAGAGGGAGGCACATTACAGAGGGGCTGAGGGAGTTGTCCAGTCAGACCCAGGTGGCAGGACTGTCCACTCTTTATGTGCAGGGTAATAGAATAATCACTTTGTCCTGTGTGTAAATTTGAACAAACATGTCATTCCATTTCATCTGTTTCCTGTGATACTGGTGTACAGTCAGTATTCGAGTTGAGAGGGTGATGGGAGAAATGGCATCCCATCAAAAAATAAATAAATCTAAATCATCCCCTCTAAAACAAAATACCCCCTGTTCCAACCCTTGACCAATTATATCAATAAATCCCGAACGTACTACTTAGTAAAATACAGTGAGTGAGCAGGCACACACAAATAATGACTTAACTTTTTTTACATTAATGTCTGTAAGCAGCATAGTAGGTGAAGGTGTTATTGCAATTTTAACATCATGGCCAAGCCGCCCGGACAGCTCGATCTGAGGGACTTCAGATTTAAAATGGCAAAAAGTAATAGTCAGAAAGAGTGAGAAATATAAGTCACACTTTTTATAAGACTACCATTACGCTACCAAAGGTGTAATCTGTGGACTTAGCAATAACAACACAGCTAATGATGTTTGTTTGGAGGTAAGCAGGTTTTTCCATTTTTTGAGGCTAGCCACATGGTTATGTTTCTTAATAGGCTTATGTTTATTTAGATTTAATCAGCCTAGAATTAGCAAAAATAATGTTAGTTTCCCTGGGATACTTCAGGCAACAAAATGAGACATTCAAAGCAGGAAGGCTAAAGTAAATGTTGATAACATTAACATCATTAATAATATTGAGGAGCTATCAGATATTCTACTATAGCAGAGACTCTTTGACTGTAGTCATGAGAGACTGGAATTTGACTGTAGTCGAAAGAGATTGACTGCTTACAGAGTAAATCTAACCTAACAATAATCTGTATTTGGCCACTACTTTTTCCTTAAACAGCCAGCACCAACATGGCACGGGGCGACAAGGAGAGCTGGAGGGGAACCCGAGAGAATTGAAGGTTTGATAATTGAACTTTCATTATGTTCTCTCAATCCAAAAGCTGTAGTCTAGTTGTTTTTTAATGTAGGGCTTTTTTGTATTTTTCTACATATCAGTTTATCTTTAGGTTTTTGCATCTATTTGAGTTTATTAAAATAATTAAAATTTTTTATGTATTTATTTAAATTCCTTAAAATAAGCATAAATCTGATAATTGTGAAAGCAATGAAATTGAATCAGCTAAAAATTATTTAAACAATGATGAGCTTTGGATCAAGTAAAATTCATTTAGTTCAAATTTATGAGATTGATTACATTATGTTTATTTAAAGATTTATGATAAATACATATATCTTCCATTGTTTATCCAGATCACATTTGGTTTATTCATATTATTATATAACTCACATTCTTAATTGTTTCATTTACATGGGACTGACAAAAATACAGCACATAATGTTTACTGGCCTTTTCCTTTTAAATATAAATAATTCCAATGGATTGAAGTACATAAATCCTTGGAAATGGGCCAAATATTTATGTGAGTGTAAATGCAAGTTGCTGTGCTTTTCATCATGTGTAAAACCTATTGTTTTGTCACTAATTATTATTTAATTCTTGCTCAAATCCTTAAAAGTAATTACATTACAGTTTGGTCCGTAACATGTAAACATGTAAAAAAATTTGGGCACTGGGCTTGGTAACTGTCAAGACAACATGATCTTTGGAAATTTATATGAGGTTTTATGTAAGTAGCTTTTATCCAAAAATATTAATGTGCTCTACATTTGTGTAATTTGTAAGATTAATTTTCAGATTTTGTAAATTGTTTCAATGGTTTCATTCTTTTGTCCTTTATTACTAAGGACTTGACCTGAATTGAGAGGATTAAGATGTTCATTAACAATGTCTTGCATGAGGAGTAACCCAGGGCCAACCACACCAGCATATGCTTTCACAAGGGGTCTGAGGATCTCAGAGCTGCACCACCCCCCAAACAAATGTCACCCCACACCATTACTGACCAACTGCCAAACCAGTCCTGTTGGAGGATGTTGCAGGCAGCAGAACATTCTCCATGGAGTCTCCAGACTTTGTCATGTCTGTCACGTGCTCAGTGTGAACCTGCTTTAATCTGTTGCGAGCACAGGGCACCAGCGGCAAATTTGCCAATCTTAGTGTTCTCCTGCAAATGCCAAACGTCCTGCATGGTGTTGGGCTGTAAGCACAACCCCCATCTGTGGACATCGGGCCCTCATACCACCCTCATGGAGTCTGTTTCTGACCATTTGAACAGACACATGCACATGTTCTGTCAGCGCTCCTCCTGTTCCTCCTTGCATAAAGGCAGAGGTAGCAGTCCTGCTGCTGGGTTGTTTCCCTCCTATGTCCTACTCCATGTCTCCTGATGTACTGGTCTGTCTCCTGGTAGCACCTCCATTCTTTGGACATTAAACTGACAGACAAAGCAAACCTTCTTGCCAAAGCTCGCATTGATGTGCCATCCTGGATGAGCTGCACTACCTGAACCACTTGTGTGGGTTGTAGACTCCCTCTCATGTTACCACTAAAGTGAAAGAACCGCCAGCATTAAAAAATGACCAAAACATCAGCCGGAAAGCATTGGAACTGAGAAGTGACCTGTGGTCTGTTTGCAGAAGCACTCTTTTATTGGGGATGTCTTGCTAATTGGACAAGTGGACAGTTTGACCACCAGTTTGAGGTGTCATTGACTTGGAGTTGCATTGTGTTCTATAAGTGTTTTTTTTTAGCAGTGCAGTATAGCCTGGCATATTTACCTGTACACCTTATTATACCCAATTACACATTTTTAAATTATGTGTGATATTAGCTGTCACTTTATTCTCCCTTAGGAGGAACTGCAGCCCTCTACCCTGTGACTGGCTCCTCTTGGACCTCCTAAACTAAAAGGGTACTTTTGCTTTGTCTTTGAATGATTCTACACACTAAGAAGCTCAAGCAGGATAGTATTGCCATACATCCACCAGTCTTTCATTCACTTTCCATTTGTAGGAATGGGAGCAAATAAATAACTGAAGACAATGGAAAGCTTCAATGTGTTCATGTATTTTATGTTTTTGGACAAAGATCTTTTCCTGTCTGAAGGTGGCGATGTTGTGTAGAACCACACTTCCCAACACCACTAGACAAACCAACTCTGGCTTCACACATAGCCCCTTCAGGCACGCAAAACATGCCTTCAAGGTTCCAAAAGTCACTTCAGTCCTGCCCCTCATGTTGACATGAGCTGGTGATCACATGTCATGTAAGGATTGAAAGTCATTAGCTTGTTCTGCTATTGTAACATCAACGTTTATCAATGATTTAATAAGACATTCTAGAATAAAAGTTGCTCCACAGTGTTTATTTTAACAACGACATAATTTACATCAGGGTAAACCAGCAGCCTACATCAGTTTTGTGTGGAAACACTGAAATAATTCAGATCTATTTTGTTTGAAAACAGTGAAGGGGATTCAGCTCAGTTTTATGTGCCAATAGTTAAAATGGTCCAGAACAGTTTTGTGTGCAAAAAGTGAAAGCGGATCCAGATCTATTTTTTGTGTAAACACTGTATCCAGATCAATTTTGTGTGAAAACTGGATAAGAGCGTCAGCCAAATATCACTTTTATCAGTGTTGTGTGTAAACAGCGGAATGGATCCATATCAGGTTTGGGTGTAAACTGTAGTTTTGACTGTCAGAAAATCACGGGTTTGTGTTCAGGTTTCTCCTTCAGATGCTGATTGGCTTGTCAAGGTCCATAAGCAACTCTTGATTTAATGTAATGAAGCATTTATGCAGCCCAACCAGCTGATTCTTTATTGTATTAATTGTATTAATGGACTTATTCTAATATTGATGCAAACAAAAACCCACAGTGCCCAGAAAACATCTTAAATGCGTTTCTCAGCTGCCTAAGACTGACAATACTCTATACAGATGCATTCACACACACACACACACACACACACACACACACACACACACACACACACACACACACAAACACACACACTCTCTCTCTTACACATACACACACACATACACACACACACACACACACACACACACACAAACAATTTCTCTCTCTCTTACACACACTCACACACACAAACACAAACAAACACACGCACACACATACACAAACACACACATACACACACACATTCCATGCATGGACACTAAACATAGACCTGATCTTCACATGACTGTCTTCTTTATAAAGAAACAGCTGGAGCTTCACATGATCACTGATCACTCAACCTTGTCCAAGATCCACTTTCAGCTCTTAAAAAATTTACATTTAAAAATGACAAACAATTAGTTATAACCTGACTGTAATGTTTAAGTTTTTGTTACTGAGACTTCATGAGATTCATTTTTACTGAAATACAATTTTATTACATTACATTTCTTTAACATCACATTTCACACTTCAAAATAAACTTTTCCTGTGTTAAAGTGCAGTTTTACAATATATTGTGTGCAATTACACACAACAAATTCACTGTTTATTGTTTATGTTATTGAAAAAAAAAACATACTAATCATTTAAAGGAACAGTTTAAACATGGTGGGATTTTAAATCTACTTTCACTAAAGGGTGCTTTTTAAAATCCCACCGTGTTTAAACTGTAGTTGTAAAATTAGTTTTAAGTCTAATCTGTCATTCTTACCAGTAAGGATTTAGGGCTTTTCATAATTAAATTAATAAAAAAATGTGTTAGGGTGGTCTTCCCTCTCCCTCAATCTCTCTGTCTGGTTGGTTGGAGATGTTGTAGAACTTCAGTGTAAAATAGGAACAGTTGCAAACTTGGCCTGAAGACCAGAAAATGAAAGGGGAATAAGATTCGCAGGCACATGATTGGGAATGTGGAACCGAAAGCTTGAACAATGTGTATGTGTGTGTGTGTGCTGGGTGGACCATGGGCCACTAGAATCAGACTTAATTTCATTCTGAAAAACATCAGATCCATATCTGACTTACAGTCAGAGCACTTTTACACTTAATTCTTTCATCTATGTCTCGCTCACAATACATATCATATCAGTCAGAAATTACTTAGAACTCTAAATCCTGCCAGTTTCAGTCCTGTCTGGAGCTTCCTTTAGGCTCTGCTGTGTGTGTATGTGTTTTATTTGTGTTATGTGTGTGTGTTATTTTGTGTTGTGCGGTGTGGGTGTGTTGTATTCATATATAATTAATGTTGGGAAACAATAAAAAAATTTAATTGCAAATAATTGCATGGTTTGTTGTTACAAGATAAATAAAGCTTTAACATGTTTATAATTACATATGAATTTATCATATGCAAGATCAGCAGACTGTTTTGCTTTTGGTTCTGCAGAAATACTTCCCCTCTGACTGTATACACCTGGGACTTCCTACTCAATAAACATTCAACAAAACATTTATTTTGAAAGGAAAT
>JBBKCR010018400.1:0-12226 GCA_037577295.1 Ladigesia roloffi | reverse complement strand
GAGTCCTGAACCTACTGAATAATTACAGTGTATTGTTCTAGATTTACTCTAAGCATTTAGCCCAGCTAGCATCTGTTAACATTTGGTTAAATAAATAAATAGATAAATAAAACTCCGTCAGATCATTATTTTTTGCTTTAATTTATGCATTTTATCAGCTCCACTAACCATATGGGAGCACGGTGTAGTTTACAATAATAAGCTCTAATCTGTCATTTTTGCTGCTGCAATTTCTTAACCACATTGGTCAGTGTGGTCGGGAACCTCACAGGATCACCAGTGGGCAGGTGTTATTTAGATTCACAGCTCTGCTGTGTGTGAGTGCAACAGAGACAGGTAACACAGCAGCTGCAGTTTTTTTGGTTGTAGTCAGTCAGTTGAGCAGTGTCTGTTTTCCAACATAACAGATGTGGCTATTCGTTTTCTCCAAGCATGTTGAGCTGTGCAATGATGTTGCTTTACAAGCAGTTAAAAAAGATTTAATGGTATTTTACCCTTCACCTCTCCCAGCTTGGGAACATATATTAATTCGAGGTCTAGAGCAGGTTCACCTGTGGCATTTTTGTCCAGTTTTCTACTGAATTTAGAGTACAGGAACTGTGAAATCTAAGGGTAAAAAAACAGGATATATCTTTCTGTCATGCAGAAATTATACAGTGCTTTATTTACACCCTCTTCCTCTTCTGTTGTAGGCGTATCAGCCGGTGTCCAGGTCCCCTGTTCGAGAAGCCTATGGCAGGGCCAAAGTGGTGATAGCCAAACCAGGTGTGTATCATCGGCCTCCTAAAAGCAATGCCCTTGTGATAGGTGGTCACAGATACTGGCAAGGCAAACTGTACGGAACGGAGCGGCCCCAAAACAGACCGGCCCAACCTGATCTGAACCGCACAGGCCGCTCCCCCCGCAGACAAAGATCCCCCTACAGGACTGGAGGACTGAGGACCAGCCAGTCACCAGTGAATCACATCCTTCACGCCCACTCCCGATCTTCTGCTCAGCGTGTCTCGCATGCACACTCCCTTTCCCCTCGGAGGCGGAGCGAAACACAGACCCCACTAGGAATATCATTTTCCAAACTTTCCAGTTTCAAGAACCTGAGGGGGAAGGTACCAGGTATTGTAGGAGGCGTCGCCATGGGTGACAAAAGAGTGTCACATAGGCGTAAAGACAGTTAAAAGTTATGCTGGAAATACCAGACGGAGAACTAGGATTAAGTATGCTTTGTGTTACTGTTAATAGTGTCACACACACTAAAGAAATTGTGTCAAACGACACATGCACAAACGTGCTCTCTGGAATGTTATTTGGGGTGAATAGGTGATGGATTTCTGAACGTGGTGAAGGCGAGGTCATAGTTGCATTACAAACCATTACTGAAAGTATGTCCAAGGAGCGTACACATGTAAAAAAAGATGTGGAACTGTATTTCATTTGTTGTCTCATACACACGCACACACACGTGCCCAGCTGATCACTGGTACTGATCTGTCAATAATGGAATTCTTACTGGACCAGATTTTCTCTTTTAGAGGGAATCAGAATAGCAGAAAAATCTTATAGACCTCTCTGTACAGTTTATTTCAGTGAATGGTGCTTTTGTTCTTTCGGCCTCCATCTTTTCCTGCTGATGGAATGTAGTAGAAGCTTAATAGCAGGTCAAAAATAAAAGCTTTGTTTTGAAAACTGTATGTGTTTTTGTCGTGACTTTTTTAAAATAGTGGTGTAAAGAAATTGAGAATTTGTGACCTTCGTCAGTAAGTTAAATTAGGCAATTTTTTTCTAATTAGGCTATATTATATGAAAATACACTGATGACTGGAGAAACCAGACATCAAGATCTTTAGTCCCATTTAGTCCCATAGATCTTTAGTCCCATTTGGAAGAACTGAGGGGGGGGGGGTTAATCTATAACTTCATTGGGTCCACAGGCAAGTGTGTTACCCAATAAGCTACAACCACACATTTGGTAGAGGTAGTAGCCAAGTGCGTAATTCTTGGCCAAAATGTTTTTTTCATATATTTATTAATTGACCTAAACATACATAATTTCATGCTGGTGCTTTCTATGCACCCTTAGGGAATAAGAAGCACTAAGGTTGGGTCACTGTCTGTGTTTACCTGATCGGTGCACCAGTACCAGGTGGCAAGGATGGTTAGGCCTAGCGTCATGCCTGGCCAGGGCAGGTCTCCATCCACGGGATCTCTGAACAGGTGCATTGCGTCAGACCGAGGAAGGTGACAGGTTGTGTTGGGGATAATCTTGGATGGCACAGCTTGCAGATACACACGTTCCAAGTTGCTGTACCCGCCAATCTTGTTGAAGGCTGAAATGATCAAACACATTGACATTGACAGCTGGTGTCCTGGTGGTTAGGTTGTTGCCCTTGTGATCAGGAGGTCATGGGTTCAGATCCCAGAACTGCTAGTGGCTCCACTGAGTTTTGCTTGAACAAAATAATGTCAGTTGTTCAATTCTTCACTGAGTGGGTTAAATACAGCTAATAATAATTAATGATAATGGTTGATAACATAACACATAATATTAACCAATAATATTTGATACTTTGTAACAAAACCTTGTATTGCCAAAATGACAGAATGAAGGGAAAACAGAAGGTGAATTCCTGTAAAAAGTAATTTTGCACAATTGTTATTGTTTTATTAGCACGTAGCTGAATCTGAATCCCCACATATATATTTATTAACACTTTTTCTGGCCCCTTGTAAAGACCATTAATATAGGGGTAATTAATAGATTTGTTCAACATAAATAGATTAATATATTTTAAAAGTGAAGTATGAAATTTGACATTTATTATTATTAGATTAATAAAGCTCAATAAAGAATCAAAGAAGCAGCATTCAGCCTGAAAATCACCAAAGAAGGAATATATCATGTTATCAGAGGCGATCCTAGGGTCTGTTGGGGCCCCAAGCATACATTCACTTGGGGCCCCCCTCTAACCATTTTTTATTTACTGTAGTTTAAAGTGTCAGCTCCCGTTCTCCATCTAGTGGCTTGGGGGCCCCAAGCAGCTGCCTGCCCTGCCTGCTGACAAGATGCGCCTCTGCATGTTATCTGTGCTTGCACCTTGGGTTTCTCTTTGGTCAAATAAAATACTGCCCCAAATAGTCTTTAAATATATTTTTATAGATCCGTGCCTCCTAAATGTTCATAGCTCGACTAGTTCATAGTGTCAGTCACTTTATTAGAACTGTTCTCCCTTGAGCTCAGTTCTGGTTCAAGTAATGTAGTTTTCCGTTGTATGTTTAAAGAACATGTTTAATCTGTAAGCTAATTATGGTTGGCAACCATCCGTCATCAATATTATTGAAAAAAAAGCATTGTGACTACCCTGAGCACCTAATATTGCTTTAAAAATAAAACCTACAACACTTTCCCATATCTTACTATTGAATTATATTGAAATTTCCTAACTTCAGTATCTAATTTTCTAATATAGAATTCTGCCTGTCCAGATAAAATGACTGAATCTTTATATAGTGAACATGAATATTAAATATACTAAACATAACCCTAAAACGAAAACAAATGTCTAAAAAAGATCTTAAACCTTACCCAAACTTTATTTAACCTGCAGCTTTTGCAACAAACCCAGCCATCTCTTTGTTTCCCCTTCTGCTGTTAAACCACACCTGTGTTGGAGATACCTATTAAGAAATGCCCTATTACCCTTCCTCACGCACCATTAGGCAAAACTGTTATTTTCCTCCATGTTGGACCAAAATACTGCTCCTGACCCCTCTCCAGACATTGCTTCTTCTGCTTTTCTGCCACACATCCTAAAATGTACACATGTGCACGCACGTTCTGGAGGTCCCAGGAACCTTCTGACGAGGATCTCTCTAGTTTCTAAACTGTTTTGTGTTTAAAAAATGAAATTATATTAGTATAAGTTCCTGTCACTTGTTGCAAAGTTAACACAAACCTTTGCATCTATACACTTCCATTTTTTATTTAGTCGACCAACTCCAAATAATTTAGGATCCAATTAAAACTGTAGATAGACAAGGCTTCAAAATGCATTGCAGACAGAAAAGTGATACCACCAAACTGAGCTCTATTTAGATAGGGCTCTGGAATATACCAACTTGAATAGGATGCCTTCGCTTTTCCATTAAGGTCTCTTTGAAGAAGAGACTTAAAACCTGAGTTTGAATCTGAACCTTAGAGGCAACATACACTCACCTTCTGAGAAGTTCTAAGAAGGAAACTACTGGTCATGCACCTGAATTGGAAAGCTACTTGTTCAACGCTTGGCATTATTTATTCTAAAGGAGACGATTATTTAACTGTCTCGCCTAAAAATATTTAAAAAATATAAATTTTATTAATTCTGTTCTGAAAGTTCAGGTTAAACCATGTCACATTACTGTAATCCAGTGATGTAAATATTGGAGCAAGACGTTGGGTTATTTAAATTACAAATGTATGAGGGACATTCAGAAGATTTTTGCACATTTCTATCTTCTTTAGAAACAAAGAAGACTGTAAGAGAAGTAATTGGGCATGCCTGTTGGTTATTTTTGTTTGTCTTTTAAAATTCTTAATCATTTTTAAAGTGCCTTTTGAATCTCCCTCATATACCTTCAGAAGATAAATGTATCAACTTATAAACCAATTAAGTCTGGAAACCAATTTTCCAGTTTTTTTGGAAGCGAACTCAACATCTCACCATTTTTACGGTGAGCCCTGCGTTAATGTATTACTAGTGTGTAATTTTCCTGCTTTTGGGCTGTGTTGGCTTTCTCCTCCACAGTGTTTGCTTGGGGCATGTCAGTGCAGTAGATCTCACAGTTCAAGCACTGTCATGTCACTGTCATCATGATATTATCATGTTAAATCTTTTCTATGGTGCCTAAGGCCGTTTTGCTGTCACATATTTTTTTGGGCTTCCCTGAACCCTCACATGCCTAAAGGTCAATTTAAAGGATAAAATCATTTAAAAATCAACATGTAGAAAAAATATTTTGTGAACATATTCAAATATCTAGGCATCTGCACTGATATTCCTGTTTATGCCTTTTAAAAAATCTGAAAATAACAATTATTGTATATCTCTGCAGGAAATTCAGAGTTTACTTACCCGAAAGCACTTTCAAATATTACCGATAACAATTTATTTTCAGGGTCAATATGTTTTATGGTAGCTATCCTGCTTTGCAAATGGCCATCTCTTTAGATGTATGAAGTTTATTACCATATCTTTAAAATGTGACAGTTACATAACCTTATGTTGATTTTGAAGTTTATTACCATATCTTTGAATTTGGAAGTTTCTTATAATATTTTTGAAGTTTATTACATTATCTGTGATTTTTGAGGTTTATTATTTTCCCAAATTATGTATATAATCCCCAAAAGGATTAATACATTATCATCCATTTCTCCCTTATTTTCAGTTTTATACTGTTACTTAAATATATATATATATTTAAGTAACAGTATAATGTATATATGTTTATTTCCTATTCCTGTGGGTTAGGTTGATCTGCCCATCTCTGAAAGCAACTGACTGACCTGTGATAGTGAGGATGACTGCACCAATGATCATTATGAAGGTCTGGAGAGTGTCTGTGTAGATCACAGCAGCTAAGCCACCTAGCAGAGACAGGGACAAAATGTGCATTTATTAATTTTTTTCTTTATTTAAAAATAACGCTTTCTCTTGCACACATCATGAATGGTCCAGTAGATAAGGTATCAAATTAATATTTGTTTTTACCACAAAAAAATTATATTGAAAGGAGTTTTGTTATTATGACAGAAATATTTTTCTTCTGTTTACAGTTGTACTGTACATTTAGTATGTCATAAAAAAAAGATAAATATAAAGTTTGTTTCTGGGGTTTTTTGAGTAAATTATTTTAAACTGTAAAACATTTTTTGTCAGTAAAACCAAAAATTGATCCAAAGCGTATTTTTTGTTTTTTTAAACTCAGGAAGTTCAATTAACCCAATAATATCCCATATATTGAATATCAACAAACTTTAAAAATAAAAGAGAAGTCATGCTCGATATTAAATCTTGCTTGAAATGTTAGCATTTCCAAGTCAAAACATCTTGAACAATATGGAAGTTTCTAAAACAACTTAGAACTTAAGTGCTAAAAATTCTATAGTGAGAATATTAGGTGCTATACTTTAGTAAATAAACTGTGTGTGTGTGTGTGTGTGTGCAAAGATGAAACACCAGTATAAATGTATTAACATTTATTCTGGACATTGCAGTGAATGTCCTAAACTGATGAATGTCTAAGATGTTAAATGTAACACACTTTAGAAAACACTTCCTTTTAGCCTGACCTCAACTGTAGAACCATTTACTTTCCACGATGTGAGCAGATGTAACACCCACACAAATGTACGCACACAAAAATACACATGTACCTGCAATAGTGTACAGTGCAGTCACCACAAGCATGAGGGTAGTGGAGAGGTATAGATTCCATCCCAAACACACCTGGACAAACAGGGCTCCAGAATACAAGTCAGTCTGCACACACACATGCAGTCAGTAATTAATAATAAAGTTTAAGCAGATTTTAAACCCTGACAGGTCTGGTCATATTATCCTGTAGACATATATGTTTTTAATTTGCAGGCAATTTCACAACTCCATATTCCATAGCACAGTTCTTTAATACATACACTGCGTTTACATTTAGTTTGTGCTAAATTTAAACAGATTTGAATCTGTGTCTGTTTATTTAATCTCAGTGACTTGTCAAAATATGAAGGATGGGTTTTCTTTTCAAATAGTGACACATCAAAAACTCACTTCCCATCAAAAGGCAAACATGTTATTACAAGATAACAGTTTTTTTTTTATGTTTAATCTAAACAATGTCATGTTTTTTACATAAATAAATTGCCCATTTGTATATCATTCTCATATATAATATTGTTTAGAGATCAATATTTAGGATTTAATGATATTCAGACATAAATGTTATTGTGTGTGTGTGTGTGTGTGTGTGTGTGAGAGAGAGAGAGAGTGAGTGTGTGTATGTGTGTGTGTGTGTGTGTGTGTGCGGGAATCCACTCACCGAGATTTTGGTAAACACAGACAACATCAGGCTGAGAGCTGACAGGTACATGCGAATTCTTTCTCCCCCAAACCGTCGACCCAGATATTCTGGCATAGTGACAATCTACGCCAGAGGGGCAGAGAGAGAGAGGCATAAAAGGAGGCCTGAAGTGTTTCAGCTTGCACAACTTGCATATAAACTTGTTTCAGACATTCTATGACATGCTGTTATCTTGTGATGAAGCCTAACTATTAAAGGCAGTCCTTCAGTTCAGCCAAATAAATGTCAAACCCATTAAAGAAAGGCAATGCTAAATTCTGAGAGAGCTCCCCTATAATCTACTAGTAGTTTTTCTTGCACGATGCTAACACCTTGCACATAAGACTTTTTTGGACATTCTAGAATATAATGGACACCTACATGTTGTACAAGGCAGTCCTTGTTTTCTTTAAAGCTAAAAGTTATTCATTCATTTTCTGTCACTGCTTAATCCATACCAGTGTTGTGGGTACCTGGAGCCTATCCTGGGGGGCACTCACCCTGGACTCAGCCCACCACATGGCCCACACACACCTACAGTCAATTTACAATCTACAATTCAACATTCAAACTCCGCACACACAAGACAAATACATGGATTCAGACCCCCAACCCTGGAGGTTTGAGCTGCTGTTTGCTACCCACTGTGCTACTGTGGGGTCACTGACAGACATATGAAAATATATTTGAGTTTGTGTGTTATATTTCTACAGTGACTCCTTCAGTAAAGGACACCTTGGTGTAGGAGTAGTGCGGTTCATCATCCCAGTGGTTTGGTTGCTGATAGTATTTACAATCAGTAACCCATCCATTGCTAAACTACACATGTCTAGCTAATTAATGTGTTACATATCCTATTTATGTAGGTTGTCTATTATGGATAATCTAGCGCCAGAAATCCTAACCAATACTAGACTTAGCTTAGCTATATCTACCAAGATTCCACAGAGTAAATAATTTGGACTGAATAATTTTCTATAAAGCACTACCTAATACACTAATATTTCTGTAAAAATCCTAATTTAAAGCCGGACTAAAACTGTTTGTATTGTTAATACTGTCTATCTGTAACAGTATGTCATGCAGTTTCAGGAATTGGTTAAAAAGTCTACCAGAACTTATTTACAGTGGATGATGTCTGTATGTAACTGGTGGATATAAGTCACTGTTGGTTTTGAGTAACGACAGCCTCCTAGATGTAGTATGAACGTAAAAGTAATACAAACCTGTTTAAAGTGGTTTTTCAGTTTCATCATGTGTGTAAAACTTACCCCAGAAGACACATATACTGGGACAAAAACCCAAGCAAGAGCCAACAGGACGTAGGTTGCCTAAAAATGAATGCAGAACATGGGAGTGAAGCAAAACTGACCTCCTCTGTCTCCCCCTGGTGTTCAAAGTTAATAGCTATATGCATTTATATCTAAATGATTTTTCTTTCCTTTTCTGTTATTGGCCATACTGTTTATAACTTATAAACTTATATATGCAAAATGTAACAATAATAAAATATATGAAAATACATTGGATAGATGTAGAAACAGAGGACTGAGGGTGTCAACAAGTGAGTTTTCACAAAGATGAATAGAAGATGTGGGGCTGACTCACATTCCATTCAAAGCCAGCCACAGCGATGCCACCGGCAGCTCCTGTTCCAGCTAGACCGATGAACAGCCCTGACCCCTCACTGCTGGCAAACAGGGATGCTCCGATCTGTACAATATTATAGCAGCCAGAGTCATTAGGCAAAATATCCACTTGACAAAAACAAGAGGTAAAAATGCTGGTTGACATGTCTTGACATTTTTGATAACTAAATATGTCATGTCAAATAGCCAGTTAAGTACTAATCAAAACAATTATGCTGTCTGAACAATCAAAGCATGGGTTAAACATGCTCAGGATGGCAGGACAAGTATATAAATAAAGCAGTTAATTAAGAGGAAATAATTAACATGACAAACAGTTTGCATACAAAATAAATCTTTCTGTATTTCTGCACAATCAGCATTTTTGTGCTCAATTTCTATTCATTTGGAGCATTATATATATATATATGAGCAGTGATATGCAAACTGAACAACTCCCTATATTAGTGTATTATGTATTTTTTAGTAAACAGCTTGCTCATAGCAGTAACAGACTGTTTTGTTAGTTGTGTTCTTGCTCATGTAGATGTTTAATGATAAGGTTCAATCATTCACTGCACAAGCACAAATAAAAAAATATTAGTTAAATGAAAATTGAACAGGACTTTTGAAACTAGCCCTATTATTTAGAGGCCCAGATATTCTTAATACGTTCTAAATATCCCTTCAATGTTCATTTAAATGTTTCTGTGGGTTTCACTTACAGGCCACCATGCCATGTCTCTGCCAGCCAGGAAGTAGCCACTAAGAGTGTTTCTGCTTACTCTGCAGGATGACTGAGAGACACACACACACACACACACATTAAATGGTAACATATTTCCCATATTAACACTATATATGCGACTATTTTTCTACATAGTCTAAACAGTCCATGTATATAGGAGAGGGTAGATGTAATTCAATGTTTCAATATTCAATATTTAAAGTATTTTAAAATGAGAAGTTATGACAAGACAAAAAAAATACTGGAATCATATGTTTACATTTGTTTTAAAGCTGATAATTAATCACGACATTTTGAAACTTCATGCAGTTATTTTAGAATCATCTACTGAATCAACTCTCAATCAGATCTAAAATTTTAAATTAAAAATGTTCATTACTTTTTTTTATATTTAGTTTATTACTAATAGCCGCTTCTGAAGATGTGTATAATAATGTATATACATACGTAAATGTATATTCTCATTTCACAATTATTTATTTGATGTTATTAAATAATTTATAAACAGATAACTCATTTTTGTTGTTTTGATATATATGTGTAATTATAACAAATAATTTATTTTAGTTAAGGGGACTTCATTAAACATTACAAAGGTTATCTCTCCATGGGGCATTTTTGCCAACATATATTTAACATTAAAAAAAATTATAAGAAAGCTATAATAACTATAATGGCTTCTTAAAACTTTTTTAAGCTTAGGCTTAAAAAAGATTTCGTAATATAGATTTCCTTCAGACATCCAAGACGTGAATCCAATGCTTATAATAATTTTTAAATCACTAGGATGATACACAAAAGTTTTTCTTACCCAGATTCCGACTGCGACATTAAGTAGAAAATATGCTCCAATCACAATGATGTCGGACACGCTGAAAGATTGGGAAAGTGCAAAAAATTTAGTAGTAGTATTAGTCGCCATGACCTGTGCTCATGCTCAGTACGCATAGACTGCCAAGCAAAGTAGAAGGCAAATGGAGGGAAAGAGCCCTGGACGGCTGTGTAAGTGAATTGATCATTAAACACATCAGTTTAATGAAGCGACTGTGCACTCACATAAGAACAGATTTAGGAGAGCCTGAAAGAGGGAGAGCGAGAGCGAGAGAGAGAGAGACATAGAGTGAGAAAGAGTAAGATAGAGGGAGAGAATCAGACAGAGAGAGAGAGAGAGAGAGAGAGAAATAAATAAAAAGACAGCAATTACACAGTAATTGTTGCCTTTGTTGGAGTTGAAGATAAACAGACACACATCCTGCTCAGACACATACCCAGTGCATGCATAGGGTGTGTTACCCCAACACCTAATGTGTGTAAGGGAGTCTAAATAACATCTCTAGACACTCTTAACAAGGTCAATGATTTACTCACACAGTCACCGGTACTTATCCATTAACACACACACACACATATTCTCCATTAGCATCAATCTTACGCAGAGACAAACACATGCCTCATCCATTCTGACACACTCAGTCTAACCAACAGGACACACATGCACGTAGACGGGTTTCTTCAAATTCTTCAAGCCCCTTTAAAGCAGCTCCTGTCTCTGCACAAACACGTGATATGAAATGTGTGGTGGTAGTATTATTGACTGGAATGATTTTTATAATGCAATGAATAGACAAAACATGACTTTTTTGCAACACATTTATTTCCCATCCATCCATTCATCCACTATCTGAGCCATGGCTGAAACATAGACAACAACGCTCTTACCTTTGGCCAATTTAACATGGGAATAAAGAGGACCCTCCGCCTCCCTAGCTGGGAACAAAACCCAGTAGCTCCTTGTTGTGAGAGCACTAACTGCTGTGACACCATGCCAACTCTCATTTATTTTCAAGAAGTGCACTTCCTTATTCTCCAGGATTTCATTTGTAGTCTGTTCATTTATGTCAGGAGAATTCATGTTTTCCTTTAACTTTGTTTCATTGAGGACCTAGGCAATTAAAGCTTACTCTGATACCAAATATCTTGTTGTCAGTTATATCCTAATGTCTGTCTCTCATCCAATCTTTGTGGCATGTGATGAATTTACTGATAGAAGCAGTAAATTCATTGTATGCACCAAAAAGGAAAAGAAAAAATGGAAATGAAGAACTATAAATAAATCACTAATGTATATCAGATAAAGTGTGAGTCTATTTTTGTGCGTCTGAAAAATTCTGCGTATAATACAAGGCCATTTCTGCAAGCAAATTAATTACATTTCTTATGACATTTTTAAAACTCCATTCATTGAAATTATGGCAATCCATTAAAACTGAACCTTCAACTGGGCTTACAAAACTGCAACTGATGTAATAATATAACTGATGTGATGAGCTATATTTCTCTGAAATCATGCTGCATATTACATAGACATTCCCGATAATGCCTACATCAGAAATCAAATCGGTCATGCACCTGGGTAGCTGGTGGCCTAGTGGTTAAGGTGCTGCCCTGGTAGTCAGAAGGTTGTGGGTTTGAATCCTAGCACCAGTGTTAGGCAAGTTACTTCAAAACTGTATTGTTGTTACTTGTTACTATCATTTCAAATTCATTACATTAAAATATTTAAATATGTATTTAAAATGTAAAGCATTATACACTACTATTGCATTACTTCTCTCCAAATTCCTCTCTCCAAAATACAGTAACTGTAAATATGGATTTGGCGTGTAAATAAAGCTCCTGATGCTCCATCAGCTCAGAACCCCTCCAGTGGAAGGCGACAGTACTATCCGCCGTTAGATCAGTCGCAGGTTCACTCGTC
>JBBKCR010018372.1:0-12227 GCA_037577295.1 Ladigesia roloffi | reverse complement strand
TAGTAGTGGTGGTAGTAGAGGTAGGTGTGGTAGGGAGAGTAGTAGTAGTAGTAAGTGGGTAGTAGAAGTAGCAGTAGTAGTAGCAGTAGTAGTAGTAGCAGTAGCAGTAGTAGTAGTAGTAGTAAGTGGGTAGTAGTAGTAGTAGTAGTAGTAGCAGTAGTAGTAGTAGTAGTGGTAGGGGGAGTAGTAGTAGTAGTGAGTGGGTAGTAGTAGTCATATTAGTAGTATTAGTAGTAGTAGTAGAAGTAATAGTAGCAGTAGTAGTAGTAGTAGTAGTAGTAGCAGTAATGGTAGTGGTAGTAGAAGTAATAGTAGCAGTAGTAGTAGTAGTAGTAGTAGTAGTAGCAGGAATGGTAGTGGTAGTAGAAGTAATAGTAGCAGTAGTAGTAGTAGCAGTAATGGTAGTGGTAGTAGTAGAAGTAATAGTAGCAGTTATAGTAGTAGTAGTAGTAGTAGCAGTAGTTGTAGTAGTAGTAATAGTAGCAGTAGTAGTAGTGGTGGTATGGGGTAGTAGCAGCAGTAGTAGTAGTAGAAGTTGTAGTAGCAGTAAATGGTAGTAGTAGTAGTAATTTTAGCAGTAGTAGTAGTAGTAGTAGTAGTAGTAGTGGTAGTAGTAGTAATAGGTGCAGTAGTAGTAGTAGTAATGATAGGGGTAGTAGTAGCAGTAATAGTGGTAGTAATATTAGTAGTAGTGGTGGTAGTAGTAGTAGTAGTAGTAGTAGTATTGAATCAAAACTCGCAGAATAATTTGATCCCAAACTTCTGAACAGTAGCATATATTTTAACATGAGCTTTTAAGTCCAACATTTTGCATTTCAGAATCTGAATTATGGAGCAGTACTGGTCTCAGGCAGAAAAAAGAAAAAGAGAAGAGATTTGTATCTAAAAAGTGCACAGGTACACAGTTAAACAGAGGATAATTGAGATTTGAACAGGGCGGCTAACTAGCTCACCTGATTTGTCACTTTATATTTGCATGATTCTCCTGTAGGAGCAGTAATGGAGGCTTTCAGTGCGAGCGCTGTCTGATCTCAGGGTTGTTTGGTTTGTAAAGTGAGCTCTGTTGTTTATCTACCTGCGTGTGCACCAGCGGAGCGGTGGAGATTGTTTAATATTCCACGCACTTTTATGAGCATGTGTTTTCTGGGCAACAACGTGGAAACTTCCCATAATAAAACTCTCATTAGAGTAATGACCTGAAAATGCTCTCATTAAAAGGTAATTACATTTGCCTGATGAAAATGATGAATTGGTACAATGGGAAAATGTCATCACAGTCAGAAACAGTAATTGAAAAAGGGAGATTTCATGGCGGAACTGAAGGATTTATCTTCGTCTCTCTGCTGTGACGCACCACACGGTCGCTATGGCCAAGGTTGGACCAACTTGGTCATTGACCCTTGCTAGAGATATCACAGGCAACAGATCGATGGCAGTAGCAAACTAAAAAGCACATAAAAGTAAATCAAACTGTCTTAACTGACCAATCACGCTTTGAAGTAAGAGGGCGTACAATGCGTACAATCTATTTTTCATGAACCATTCATTTAAAGGCCATCTATTCTACATATTTATTGAATTTTCTGTTAGGTCCACTTGCGACATCTGTGTTATTTTATATACCAAAAAGTTTATCAACATCTGTTCTGTAACTAATTAAATGTAATCTGTAACCTAATCCCTAGAGTTACTATATTTAAGTAACATAATTATATCGTGTTACATTTTTCAAACAAGAAGTACACAGCTGTTATTTGAAGGACGCCTTAGACACTAAACCACTTACGCCTAAATTCACATCACTAAAATTTTGAAGTAAAGTTGCTACATTGCCAACAAAGAGATTCTGATTCTGATTTTGATTTTAAAGATACCCATAAGGGGGCGCTATTTAGGACCTGAGACAATTTTGTGTGCATGCTCAGTCTGATTGGCTCCCAAAGCCTCCTTAAAATCCAAGATTTGATGACATCACCAATTTGCAAATCTATAGTGTCAGACATCTCAAAGGTGCTACTTTTAAAACTGCATTAAGAACAGACATGTGCAGGTTGTGTATGTGCCACAATCCAAAGTGATGGTCATATGAGGTGGAGAGGGATGTGTCGTATTATGGGAATCTTCTCGAACACTGAGGTCCCGAAGTGTGGCTGAGTGGTCCGGTTGATCTGTGGGTTGTGTTCGTGAGGCTGAGGGGGACAGGGGTAGAGTTTCAGCTCATGCCTGGCCGGGATCAGGCAGAGAATCTAAACTCTACCACATATTTTAAAATTGCCAGGTTTAAATCGGACTCAGGCCGATATTCACAGTTACGGTGTCGGGCCGGGCTCGGACACAAGCTGCAAACGTTCGGGTCAGGGGTTCATTTTTGGGACTGATCTACGCTCTAGGTAGTCTTAGTCTTGTAACGAAATGTGCTTTTTAGTCTTTGTCATATTTAATCATTGAAATATCATTTTTGTCATTCTAGTTTTAGTCGACTAAAAGTCTCATCATTTTAGTCTAGTTTTAGTCAAAAGAAAACAAGGTATCTTAGCCTAGTTTTAGTCCACTAAAGGTCTTGTCATTTTAGTCTGGACATTAGCTTAGCCATTCGTTTTTATCCACTTCACAACTTCATAGCCAACTAGCATCTCATGATGGAAAAAGTAGAGACGATTGTAAACGAAATTGAGGAGAGATTTTATCTTAGTTTTTATATTATAAAAAAACATTTTAGTCTTTTTTCGTCAATAATAATGCATGTTAATTTAGTCTTAGTCAGCATTTTTGGACACTGTTGCCGTCTCGTCATCTTCTCATCTTAGTCATAGAAAAAAGGTCGTTGACGAACATATTTGGTCTCGTCTGACGAAATTAACAATAGTCAGGTCTGGGCTATTAATTTCTACAGGGGCCACATGAAATAACATAACTCAATATTAAATCTCCCCTACTGTAAAAAGCAATACATTTTATATTTTGATAAGTTGCTACTGATAATCAGAAGTCTAAGAATATTCTGTAAATATTTATGTAAATGGTATAAACAGTGATGTAGATTGAAGAGGAAAATTATCCTATAAACATAATTTTTTAGATCTGTCACCTCGGGGGCTGGACAGAGGCGAGGCGCAGACGCAGGTTCTTAGATGGTACTCTAATGTGACACAGACTCAAGACACTACAAAACTGAAATCAAACCTAACACATGGGCCGAAATCAAATACACAACACAGGAGAAAACACAAGGCAGGACACGTTCAGGAGACAGAGGGTTTAGTGACGGCCGCTCTGTCAGACCACACTGACATCTACAGAACCTAAATACCAAACACACTTCAACATGAACCAATCACAATCCCTAATCACTTACCTTAAAACACACAACAGCTGAACACAATGACATCAGACACCGACACTTCAACTTCAAAATAAGAGTTCCACATAACAGCCTCCAACACAACAGATTCAGATTCGTTAAAGACCAACAACTGAAAAAACAACAATACAATACATAATCCATTAATTAATATACATATCGACTGTAAAACAATATAAGAGCAAGTGCAAAACAATATAAGGGTTTATCAACACACAAAGCATTCATTTTTGCTGAGTTATGCTGAAAAACGAGGCTACAGTTGATAATAAACTAAGAGCGCTTTGGGAGCCGAGCCAAAAGAGCCGACTGTCTGAAAAGAACCAAACTTCTCGTCGCTGTAAGCGGTTCGGCCGTCCGCACCGGAGTGTGTAGTGTTCACAATGCAAATACGAACCAAATCTGATTAAATTAATCTCTCATCTTGTCCCGCCCCCGAGACACCGATATACGGCTGGCCGAATTAAAAAGTCCAATAGCTTGCCCGTCCCTGCTCTAGGCCAGCGTCACTGATGGCTTATTTACCAGCTGCTGCTTTGTCAAGGTGTTCCTCACAGTCAGGACCTGAGGGTGGCCATATAAAACCCCCAGAGATCTGGGGAGGGAAGTGGAGGCCCATCACAGATCCCCACTACTGTGATGAGCCAGTATATGTTTCCAGACATGGAGGGCGGAGGTTGGGCCTCCTGCTGCGGGGGGGCTCGGCTGGACGGCCTGCACTGACGCTGTAGTCTGTTTATAAAGGGGGCAGGTCTGCCCAGTCTGCCCTGATTGTTGGGGGTAGTGCTGTGTCCCTTCCCCTGGCAGTGCCAGGTCTGGGTCACCATATAGTGGCCCTAGTTTGGCCCCCAAACTGTATACTGGACAACAAAGGAACAGGCCTGATCTGGAATACAGGAATATTAGTGCAAGAACCTGTTCATTATTGGACTCTCAGGTCTAAAGGAGGAAAATCCTGGCCTGATGTAACTCTGCCTCACTTTTGCCTTTACCAGCTCCACTGCAGAACATCAGCTTATTACCAGCAGGCTGTGGGATATTTATAACGTGAATCATCACATGTTAAATGAAAAAGAAAAATGCATTAAACAGTTAAATGAGGTAAGATTCTCAGTAAAGTTGAATCAGTTTATGAACATTCTCTTTCAGCATTTCACTTTAACGCGCTGACAGTTAGCGTCCACCAGGAGTCCACCAGGAAATGTTCAGGAGGCGCAATTTAACTTAACTCAAATATTTAATTTAGCTGAGTGAGAAATGTATGGCCGACCATTTTATGATGTAATAGCCAGACTGGATTTGTAGCTCAGATATCTGTAATTCAGATCTTCCTAGTAAAAATAAACATTACAGATATCCAAAATGACGTTCTTCCTCTCTACAGTGAACATTACAGATCTCTCAAGCCTCATTCTTGTTAGTCTCAGCCTCAGACGCCACGCCCATGGAACGTTGGCTAAACGTCTGATGCGTGCGCTACACTTAACTGGAAACACTTCAAGAATGTCAAAGTCGTCGTATGATTGGTTGAATTTTATCGGATTTCTGGGGGACGCGAGTGTCGCGTTTACTTTCGGTCGTCCGGGAAACAAAACGCAGACGTGTGACGTTTACACGAGTGACGACGAGCTTTTATCAAGATCAGCTAAACGTAGGATTCTCAATAGTGTGCGAGGTTCACGGCAGAGACTCTTTAAGAGTCCAGGAGTTTAGTTTGAGACTAAAAGAGAGATTTTAGCTTGTTTGCCGACGGGTTTTGTGAAGAATGTTATTTTCCCAGCCTGGCCGAACCTTTGACTTGTTGCACGCCGGTCTGTTGTTGTGGGGACGTTTCCACGCCATGAAACGCGACGCCGAATGAAACAAACTGTGATTGGTTGTTTGACATATCGGTCAAATGGCCTTATGGGCGGGACTTGGCCAAAGAAAGCTGCTATGAATTCCAGACCTTCAGCTGTCAGTCAGAAGGTCTGGCTACGGGAGACTAAACTCCCTCCCAGTACTAACAACGTCACCTTCCCCATTCGTGTCTTTTGGGTTTTCACTTGTAGACATTCCTCCGATCTACAGAGAACATTACAGATATCTGGAATACAGTTCTTACTAGGAGAAACTTTCCTTTCAGATATCTTCTGTACAGTTTTTATTAGTCAAAATTACATTCTAGATATCTGAAAAGTCTTTTTATGTTTTCGATAGCTGTAATAAGAATTATGACCAGTAAAAACTGTTTTGGAGACGTCTGAAACGAAAGTTTCTCCTAGTAAGAGCTGTAGTTCCGATATCTGTACATTTGTAGATTGGAAGAATGTCGTTTTGGAAAACCCAATAGACAGGAATGGAGGATGTGACATCATTTGTAACTGGGAGGAATGAGGCTTGAGATATCTTTAGTGATCAGTGTAGAGAGGAAGAACATCATTTTGGATATCTGTAAGGTTTTATGGATATCTGACCTACAAATCCAGTCCGGCTCTTACATGTTAAAATGGCCTGCCATAGACATGTGGATTCCTTATGGACCACCAATGATCAGATGACTGTTCCTTAACATTCAGAATTTAGTTTATTATAATTACCTGTCATATATGACTGAGGAAATAAGGGACAGTTTGCTATGTGCTAACATGACATGACAGTACATTTACCTATACTAAATGTAAACAGGTAGTAAGGTGTGTACAGAAATCAGCATTATTGTAATGGTCATCCTCACACAAAGTGAGGCAACTTTCAAAGTGAAGGTTTAGATCACAAAAATGAACACAAAGGTAAACAGTTAAGATCCCATTAGGTTTTAAATTATTAAAAATAATAAGATCTGCTTAACTAAATATTTGGTTCGTAAAAGCCATCAAGACATTCAGAGTTCGAGTGATAAGACACAGACGGCAAAACGCTTTTAAAGTCTTTAAGAAAGGGAAGCTATTACACAATTTGTTTACAGAAACACAGCCTGAACTGGACATTATTTTGTGGTTTAGTCCAAAACAAAAAATGTTTATAAGCACATTTAAGAATTTAAGGCAAAATAGTATCCAAAACGTTTTATTTAAATGTTGTTTACTGATATTTTGCTATTATTAAAACTGCTCACAGTCACCCGGTTTTATTTATAGTATGAATCTGATTCTGCTTAAACTAATTTAAATAATTTGTATGCTGATTAATTACACTTTTACATCAGTCAATTACTTCCCATTGCACTGAAGAAAGTAGAGCTTTTTACTTTCATATGTGTACATTTTTACCTCCATGAATTAAATGTTAGTGTTTTTGGTGTGAAAGTGAATTAACCACAAAAATATTTTTCATATGTGGCATTAATCCAGGATTTGGCTAAAAGTGTCATGAAAAATGTGTTGTTTAAAATTTTTATGATTTTCTTCAAGAAAAAATTGTGGTTTTTAGGTCTTTGTCAGTGGCCAGTACAGGTCACTGTTTTGGGTTTTGTTACTTGGGTCTTTTATTTTGAAAAGATGAGTGTTTGTGTCTTAGGTCACTTGTGATTAGTTTGAGTGATTGTGGTTTATGTTTGGTTTATGTCTGAGTGTGGTCAACCCTCACATATACCCTCACGCTCCCGGCTCCAGATGGTTTACTGTGTAGTTAGGTTTTGTGTTAAAAGGCCCTCGAGCCTCTTTTGGTTATTAGTTATTTTCTGTATAGAGTCTGTGTCCGTTTTGTTGTCCCTCCCTTCCTTCCTCTTCACGTTGCTGTGTTCCCTTGTGTTTGAATAGGGCTTTATATTTAACCAAATGGTTTAAAAACAGTAGTTTGGATTCAGAGCAACAAATATTCTGCTTTTTTTTCAGAAAGCACAAAAAAATAAACGCTGCATGGAAAACTGGTAGCAATGCAGCTATAGCTGAAGCTCTCCGGTGAGAAAGCCAGTGTGTCACTGCAAATCTCTTATTAGCTCCACTGCTATCGGGGCGAGGACAGAGAGAGAGGGACAGAAGAACAGTAATAGATGGAGTGTGGACAGAGTGAGCCTATACTGTTGCAGATAAATAGCCTATACTGGTACGAATGCAGGTTGCACTGGCTTTAGTCAAAATTGTATTCATAGACTCATGTTAGAATTCTGGTGTTTGCTAAAACAGCACACAAGTTATAACCAAGTGGTTTTACCTTAAAAACTGGAGGACTCACACCTCCCCATAATGTTTAATACACTGTTTGGACATTTTTGGCCAATAAAAACCCATAAAAGCTACATTTTTTTATTCTTTGTTATTTACACTGTTAAATCATACAATTTAGGTTAAAATGCTTTCCTTCTAAACTCAACTCTTGTAGTATAAATGTAGTTTTTAGAGTTTTGTTCCAGATTATATGATTTATATATAATAATATTAGTTTCCAATAGGGAAGTACAATAGGTGGAACAAATTAATGACACAATTTTGACATCGTTGTGACTTTACTGTAGTTTTAACTGGCCAAAAATGTCCATGAAGGCGTCAAGTGCGACAGACGGATATATGGAGCATATTATTGATATATTTAATTGAAAATGTTAAAAATCTATTTGGTATTTTTCATTCCATTTGCAAAATGTTTCATACCACATGCATTAACAGAGCCATAATTATAAAACAAAAGAGTAAAATGAACGTTTATGTCCCACAGGAGGCCCGGAGGTTAAAGTGGGTTTTGAACAGAGTGAATCTGTAGCATTTTTGTCGCAGTAAAACATGGAGAATGTACATAAATCCCCAAAAATATATTTTGTACACAGCAGTGTCATCCACTGGATTAGTAGAGCCACTTGTAACGTTCTTCAGTACGCTGTTAACATGATGACGTTATTTAAGGAAACAGCACTTCAATCTGTATTTAACCTCAACGGCGTCGTCCTTTGGCGTTTTCCTCCATTGTCTTCATTAGTGCCACAATTTCATGCGAGATTAGGCGTGTAATTATGTGTTAAATAAGTGGGATGGGCAGGGGGTCCTAATGAAAATAACGCTGCCAATTAGACCCTCTGGACATTAAAGCGTATCGAGGGATTGGAGCTCGAGGGGTGTAAACGACTTTTTCAGGAGAACTAACACAAACGTTTCATTGTAACTCAAGGCAGTCACGGTGCAGTCAGTATTCAGCCTTTATTTTATAAAGTAACTATTAGTACCATTTGATAGAGCTCACCAGGACCTTTAACATTGTGTATAAAACATATTTTCACCCAGAGATCCCCCCCATTTGAGGGTTGTAAAAAATTACAAAAAAAAATCGCTCTCAATAGCAGGGGTCAGCGACTTCATGTATAATAAACTTCATGTATAATAAACATATTTTAAAGGCTTTCTTAGATATTCTCATTTTAAAATAGATATAAATGCAAATGTGATTAAAGAAGAACAGCAACAGGATAAAATTACACGTTGCTGACTGGTGAGTTGTGATATTTTGGACCGGTCCGCAAGAACAGTCCTGTGGTCCTGGTGACCCTGGTGACCCCTGCTCTACTGTGACAAATACATGTATGTCTACCTAAAAGAATTGTGTAAGTAGAAAACAACCCAGTAAAAAATACATTTAGAAGGAGTCGAGCCCCGCCTTCCTAACAGTGGTTTGGCCCACTGCCTGCTCTCTACACACTCGAGTCCGGGTCCGAGTCCGGGTGGCTGTAGGGCATTTTATTCACTTTAAATAAAGCGATTCTCTTTAATGTAGCTGATGCAGACTCCTTTATAAATGAGTTGCGGCAAAAATGCTGATTCCCGATGTAATTTTCCATGAATCTCCCATATTGCAGATTTAAAATACTTCTTATCTAGTAACTTTAGCTTGTTCACAGTAGCTTGTTGCTAACTGCACTGAAACCAACACGCCAAAGCCGTTTCCCATGCAGTGATTTATTTGTGATGACTTGGCATAATGTAAACTTAACATTAACGGCCAAAGTTAGCATATTGTTTAGCTGTGCGTTTACTAAATGAGCTTCATCTGAACTGACACCACTGTGCTTAAGCACAAAAAAACTGTTTTTAATTCCTTGTGAACAATCTGACTTTATTATTTGTGTCCCCTACAAAAACGCTCGTGAGAAATTTGATATTAATTGCCCCCGCACCCCCCCATTAACTGCAGTTTAAGCCCATGAGTGTGTGTTTGACTCCTCAGGAGATCTCAGGTGGCTTTCGCTCACAAACAGTTTTTGGAGGAGGGCAGAATAATCAATTTTCATTTCCAGGTGTCAGACCTCCAGAAGGCGGCATTAGCGCATCATTTAGCTACAGTTCAGCTACAGACACACCGAGACACGAGCCAGCAGCACCGGACCCCTGTCTGCACCGCTCCTTGCCCTCAGGAAAATGAATCGTGGAATATTTTATTCTTAGGTATTTGCATCTTTTTTATTTAAATAATTAAATCTTTTGAATTGTATTTATTGCAATTCCTCAAAATCAGCACAAATCTGTTAAGTGTGAACACAATGAAACTGAATCAGTTAAAACTGGTTTAAATAAAACTAGCTATGTCTCAGGCAAGATTCATTTAGTTCAAATGTATGAGATTGTTTAGATCAGGTTTATTTAAAAAAGGATAGATCTGCCGTTGTTTATTCACATCACATCGGGTTTATTGGTATTATTATATACATTTCGTTCTTAATTGTTTTATTTACATGTGACTCACAGATACGCAGCACAGAAAGTTTACTGGCCTGTTTCTGTTAAATCTCAGTCATTCCAATGGAGGGAAATATTATATGCAATAAAATACAGAAATCCTTGGAAATGGACCAAATATTTCTGCGAGTGTGTGTCCGTCTCTGTTCAGACAGATGTGTGCTGGGATTCCACGACTGCAGTGTAGTTTCAGTGTGTGTCATGGAAAGCTTGGCGAATGCAATGATCCATGGTGGCAGCAGCAGAATGGCCCAGATGCTCTGGACCAGCTCCAGATGTCTTTCTTGGTCAAAACACAAAAGGTTCCTATGAGACGCAGTATTGCGCCGCAAGGTGATAACAAGGGCGAATACCGAGTGTTTGCCTAAACAATAAAAAGCGTGCTGGTGAGGGGTTCCGCCTGACTGGCGCTGCCCACGCCCCCCGAACGCTCGGGGTGACTTAGCCCCGCCGCTAATCTGTGTCTGAGCGGCTGAGAGCTGAAGGAGCTGCAGAGGAAATCACACCAAAAGTGTTTAAGCCTTCAGGCCGCAGGGCATTCGGCGGGGACGCCAGTTTATACGCCGCACACTGTGAGGCGGAGGGTTAGATGTCAGTTATCAGTCAGTGAAACCCCAGCTGGAACTACCCCAGCAAATTTACTGCCGTACTTATTGCATGTTTTTATTGATGTCCTGCATTTTGTTGCACATATAAACTCTGTTCTGCACCCTTTGCACATTTCTGCTGCCTGAATACACAGAAATATCTGACCCATTTCCGAGGGTTGATGTATTTCAGTTCCATATAAAATTTCCCTCCATTTGAATGACTGAAATGTATCAGAAACAGGCCGGTAAATTTTATGTGCTGCGTATCTATCAGTCACATGTAAATGAAACTATTAAGAATCAGATTTATGTAATAATACCAATAAAATCGATGTGATCTGAATAAACAGCGGCAGTATTATCTCTCTTTAAATAAACCTGATGTAAACAATCTCATACAACTGAACTAAATGAATCTTGCTTGATCCAAAGCTCATCATGTTTAAACCAGTTTTAACTGATTCAGTTTCATTGTGTTCACACTTAACAGATTTATGCTGATTTTGAGGAATTTGAATGAATTCTAAAAAGGTGGTTATGGACGTAAAATCAAATAGGTACAAATACCTAAAAATAAACTAAGCCATGATAAATTTTTCTGATTGCAGGGCAAAAAAACCTGTATTTATCCTGAATGTAGCCATTGTCAATTTGCATTGACCATGGTCGTGCCTTCTTATAAGTTATATAGTTGCTCTTGTGTTGTGTTTGTTCTGCCTGTGTTGCACCGATGTTCTGGTGGAACGCTGATTGTTAAAATGGTAGAAGTCACAATAAAAACCTACTTGACTTGCAATACTCACTATAATGTACACCTGTGGTCAGAATTTTACATACACTCATCATAAGCATGAATGTCTTATTAATTTTGGGTAATACAGCAATGCCATAACAGGTGTCATGGCATGTTTTTCTGTTTAATATAAATGAAATGTTCCCCCGGAGCCTTTATTATAACTGGGACCTCTCCTCCACTATGAGTCTGAAGTGTGGACCAGAATGGAGTAAATGGAGCGGACTGTGGCTACACGATAAAGTTGAATTCCACTTTATCCTCAAACAGTTTTCTTATGGGCAGAGTTCTCCTGCAGGGCAGGGTTGGAGCCTTTTATTGCGGGTTATCAAACGTCCGTCCTGAATTAGAAATTGTGGCAGTGCCAGCCTCTCTTGGCACCGCTGTGAGCAGAACTCGTAAACAAATGGCTCAGTCTGACCAGCGGAGCGCCCGCAAATGGAATTACATGCTCCGAGAGCAGCGGGCGGATCTCTGCCAGAGCAGCCAGAGAGAAAAACCTCCCGTTTCCCCTGAATCCGCAGGCAGGCACACCATTACACATCAGTGAGACAGTCAGAGAGACAGTCAGGGAGACAGTCAGAGAGACACTGTCGCTCAATTCCACCCGTCAACTGCCGTAACTGGAGCTCCTCATACTCGGAGAAGTTCACATTCACTCACTCACACATTCTCTCAGTCATTCAGGCACTCACTCACATAATCACTATCTCACTCACTCTCTCATTCACTCACTCTCTCACTCACTCTCTCATTCACTCACTCTCTCACTCACTCACTCTCTCACTCACTCTCTCATTCACTCTCTCATTCACTCACTCACTCACTCTCTCATTCACTCA
>JBBKCR010018343.1:0-12230 GCA_037577295.1 Ladigesia roloffi | reverse complement strand
TCAGATTCGTGATTCGTGAGTCATTTAATGGATCCGGGTGATTAACCCGGATGAGTCGTGAATCGCTCAGCTCTACTTGAGACGCTCCCTCTGAGTACAGTGAGTTGGGTTTGAAAGTCTCTATCACTAACACCTCTGTGTTCTCCTACAGACTGAGTGTCGAGGGGTATTCTCCCACCACTGGAGGACAGGTGTTTGAGTATTTGTGTTACGTTTTTGTTTGAAGAAGCGCGTTGGGAGCGTTATTGAACTTTGAATTAATACAAATTACAAGCATCAATCTGCCCTGTCTGCGTACTTCCTACCCCCGATCCAAAACAGTCTAGCCTGACCAGCAATTACAGCAAGTACAGTACATATAGTGTATAATATATTTAGTAATATATTGTGTAATACACATCACAATTTATTTAAAAATATATTATCAAATAAAAACTACACATTTAAAATATGTATTATATATACTCAATTCTTGGTATACTGGACATATGTAAGGAATATATTAATTTACATATATGTTTACATATATTGAAAATAAATATAATAAAAAATTTATTTTCAATATCTAAATATATTTTGTAAAAATATACTACAATATACCAAAGCGGCAATTTTTTGTATATTTGTAATATATTTAAAATATATTGGTTTTTGTTCAGTATATTTCGAGTCAATATATTAATCCATGTATTTTTTACGTAGTTGGATTAATATATTTAACCTACTGAAAATATATTGTTTATAATATATTATGCATTATATAATATTTTTGTATGGGGTGGCACTCTGGGGGCCCTCTCCTTCCTCAGACAGGCTACATTGTGGGGGACAGCGTATGCCACAGTAATGTCGCATGCCTTCACAGGACTGACCCTTAATTTGCAAAGGCACCGAATAGGTCATTTCAACCCTGGTCCTGGCATGGGCATGGTTTTAGGCCTGCTGTGTCTCCTCAGGGTCTTTATAAGGTGTCAGGAGAAAAGGCTGTCAGGCATACGCCCTGTCTCCCAGTAACACATCACAAAATTCACCTGTCAACACAAAATATGATCATTACAACCTCATAAACAGAGTGACATTCTTGACACAGCCATGATGTAAATGTGGTTAATAATAAGGGATGTAAGGCTCACATTGTGATGGGCACTGATAGATGTCATTTGTCCAAAAGACAGTTTGCCACAACATTGCTGATCAGACAGTCAGCATTGCAGTGTAATAAACCTGACTTTAACAATAAGTAAAGGCTGTTAGTTTAGAGCACATGTGTCAAACCTGTCCAGAAAGGGCTGCTGTGGTTGCAGGTTTTTGTTCCAACCAAGAAGAAGCCACACCTGAGTAACTGAAAACCAAGGCCAACTGATTACAGAGGTGGAATCAGGTGTGCCTCCTGCTGGGTTGGAGTGAAAACCTGCACCCACAGCGGCCCTTTCTGGACAGGTTTGACACCTGTGACATACAACAATGTTTAACTGCTCAACTGCTTTTTCAGAAATCAAAAGACAATGGCCTGAATTAACCAACTCCAGGGATCATTCTGGGGTTCTTTATAAGATTCAGACTAAGTAATGTGATTTATTGGCCAGATTTGGCCAGTAGGATTAGTTGTTTTGCCAGTAAATTCCTACCAAATGTGGCATGTAGTCCTGCTGGGATTCAAACCTCAACCCCAAGGTGGAGAGCTCAAACTTCTCTGGCATTATTATTATCTAAACATTATAGTATTTTGTGTACAGGTTTCTTCACTTTATATTAGCATTTTAATTAGTTCTTTAAAAGAATGTTTTGGTAAAAAATCTTAGTTTTCCCCTGAATGCAAATACAGTAGATCAGCCAAGATATGTTTGGAGTCCAAATGTTGCTTTTTTAGCTTTCACTAAAAATCAAAAGGCACCCATACAATTTACATAAAGGCCATCTGAAAACTTTACTCAACACAGATCAAACCACATCCAGCTCTTAATTTAGATGCAACGGACCCATGGATGTGAATTAGAACAAAGTGTCACTTACTGTGGGCTGTAAAAGTAAACAGCCACAGGCAACATTTTGAGCCCTAACCAGTTTGAGCTCATGAGTTATCTTAAAGAAGGGGAAAACAGTATAAGATGCAACCCAGCTATCCCCAAACCCCTCAAATGGGAAAACATGACTGATCAGCAACAACGATGAGACGGCCTACAGAGAGGATGTGAGACTCATGGCAGAGCGGTGTCAGGAGAGCACTCTCTCTCAGTGTCAGCAAAACTGCAGAGATGATACTCAATTTTAGAAGGCAGAATGTAGTTCATACCCTCATCTATAGTGGAGGAGGTGCTTTGGAGAGGGTCAGCAGTTTCAGGCTCCTTGGGGTCACCCTCAGAACTCTTAGCAGCAAAGTCTTAGATTTTCCAAAATTAGGCCATAAATATCTTTTAAAATGAGGTGCCTCGTCCGCCCCCTCGACTTTATGTCTTGCCCCCTCAGAATGGTGCCCTTCCACTCCACGTTTCTGTGCCAGACCGCTTTTTTAAAACTGACAATAGAGTTTACATTCTCTGCCCGAACCTGAAAACATTTCCTGGGCTCGGACACAAGGTGCTCGGGCTCAGGTCAGGTCGGGCTTCATTTTTTGGGCTCAATCTATCACTTTAAAACATATTCTGTTTACACATACATGTAATTGTAATGTTTACATGTAATTGTAATGTAATTTTATTCCCTGTATTCACTTCACCGAACTTGTTAGTCTATAACAGGGGTTATTAATTGAAATTCATAGAGGTCCAGTTATTACATTTCGTCCCAGTAGACGGTCCAAACTGAAGTCCATCTTGTGTCTTATAGCCTTCCCCTACATCTACATTTTCATACGGTTTACACAAAATGTCCTGTTCATTTCCAGTGCAGAAAAAAAATACAAATAAATAAAAGTAGTCCCAGGCAAATAAATGTGAGTTAAAAAACGCATTATATTATCGATCAAAACGTATTGTAAATTGTTTGTTTTTTTCCTCAGATCCGGCCGGAGACTCTGTGTCAAATGCACTGGTCCTGTGAAGCACAAAGGTAATTGGAAATGAGCGCGTCACGTAGTATACAAATAGGAAATGTGGCTTCCTCAGGTGCCCAGTCATTAAGTTCTACTCTCTGCCCTGACTCCTCAAATCCTCAACTCACATGTGTACCTCTAGTGCGTGAGTGTAAACGAAGATTCGGGTGGGAATCATACTCTATTTCAGAGCGTTTACAGAGCAAAGTGCATGACACAACCAGACTTTTCGTTTGTGTCCGCATCTGGGCTCTTCTCTCACGCTACATGGATGAACCAACAGCAGTAAGATACGTTCTGATTCGCCAACCCCCCGTGACAGAATGACTTAGCTGCTTGTTGTGAGCCCAGCGGACTGGAATCGACTGGTTGCATTGGTGGAGCAGCAGGGTAAGGAGATTGAATGTGCAGGAGGTGCTTGGAATTAAACCTCAAGTTACATTCCTTCAAAGCCACACCATCCACCTCCTCAACTCCTCATTTCACTGCACAGACTCTCCATAAGTTTTTACCACTGGATAAGTGGAATGCTGTACATGGGAACTGTGAGTTATTTTCTGGATTTGCTCATTTCTACCAACGCTTCATCCATGGCTTCAGCTCAGTCGCGCCATCTCTTACTGCTTTCACTCATCCATCCAAGACGCCTGTTTACCCCGCCTCTGACACCATTCACACCTTTCACCACCTCTGCTTCCTCTTTAACTCTGCACCCATCCTCACGCACCTCGACATTACCAAACCATTCGTTGCCGAGGTGGACACCTCTGAAGTGGGTGTAGGAGCCATCATCTCACACAGGGTTCAGACCAAAAATTGCATCCATGCAGTTTCTTTTTCAGAAAATGTACTCCCACTCAGCAGCGATATGGGGTAGGGGACCATGAGCTGTTGGCCATCAAGTGGGCTCTGGAAGAGTGGAATCACTGGCTTCAGGGCAGCCATAAAACATTCATGGTCTGGACCAATCACCAAAACCTCATTGTCATCCAGCAGGCAAAACAACTCAACGCTCGTCAGGCACGGTGGGCACTGTTCTTTGAACTGTTTAAATGTACCATCTCTTACTGTCCAGGGTCTAAAAACACCAAGGCAGGTGCTCTCTCTGGACTGGCCTTGTGCCTATCAAACCACCAGCTATAGTTGTTCGTGCCCACTAGCTTTCCTTCGGAGACCCCGCAGTGGGCACATTCCTCTACCCTGGCTGGCTATCCCGGTGTCCATTGCACCCTCTCTCTTCTCCAGCGCACCTTCTGGTGGCGAAAGATGGTAGGGGGTGTCAAGGAATTCGTCCAGGCATGCACGGTGTGCACAAGGGCTAAAACCACTAACAGTCCTGCTCAGGGGGAACTTCAACCTCTCTCGGTTCCTCGTTGCCCTTGGTCAAACATCACGCTGGATTTTATTACTTGTCTGCCAGCCAACAACTGGAGTGCTCCCTGAGATGTTTTGTGGCTGATCATCAGCACTCCTGGGCCTGCTACCTCAATTGGGCCGAGCTGTCACTCAACCTCCTCTTTCCTCTGCCACCGGGATGACACCATTTGAGATATGCTATGGATTCCAACCTATTAACTATCAAGAGCCAGAGGTTGATGTACCATCGGCCCAACAGTTAGTCTGCAGGTGTCAGCGGCTGTGGCTTCAGTCCAGGGAAGCCATACGGAGAGTTTACATCCATTACACCCAACATCATCGCTGCCGACATGCCCTGGGACGATTGTTCCAGCTAGGTTACAGGGTCTGGCTGTCCACAAAGTACTGTCGCATGCACTGCTTCCATGAAGCGCAATGGTAACTGGAAATGAACGCATCACATAGTATATAAACAGATGCTCAATCATTGAGTTCTACTCTCCAACCTGTCTCCTCGACTCCTCAACTCACATGAGTACCTCTCTAAACTTGTCCATGAGTATGAACAAAAATTCTGGGGGACAGAGCAAAGTGCGTGACTCTACCAGTCTTCTTGCTTCTGTCCGCATCTGGGCCCTTCTATCCATCTACACAGGCAAACCAAAAGCAGTAAGGTACATTCTGACTCACCAACCACCCATGACACTGTCATGCACAGCACGATTCAGAAACAGTTTTTATCCCAGTGCCATTGGACTATTCAGACCACAGTACTGAGGTTCTCTCTCTGTGCAATAAAATCTGTACTTCATTCTATGTGAAAGAATGTAGCACACAAGACTTTACACTTTACACGGCACTGACACTTTACATTTATGCAACTGAACCTGTAATTAGTTATTGTTGTGGCTCTTCTTTGTCTTTATGTCTCTAATGTCTTATGTTCTGTACGCAAAGTAATTATTCAAGTAAGCATTTCATTGTGCTCTGTACACTGTACTTTGTACATATGATAATAAACATCAACTTCCACTTCAAATTCATCTTCAATGTTTTGAGAAAAAATACCTGTTTAAAGTCCCAGTACATGTGGAATCCTCTCTGCTCAGCTAATTTACAGTCATGAAGCCCAGGTATGTGTCCCTCACCAGGATCAACAAGGCAACGGTTACTATTGTACTTATGAGATTTGATGCTTCCAATATACAACTCCCCACTTCTCCTGTAGTAACAGTTCTGTACAGAATATAAAAATTGAATGCAAACAAATCCTTCAATGACTGAATATAATCAAGAGTTTTTACAGTAACTATTATATTACATTGCAATGTAAAAAATGCTTAAGTCTTTCATCCACCTATTGTTTACAAATGACCAAACACCTACCTGTGGGCCATAAAAATGACACTGATACAGAATAGGTATACTGCCAGGGACAGGGCCCTGATCAATGCAGTTATTTGGTGACAAGTCATTGTATATCTGTCAAACGCAAACAGAGAACCAGTCAAGGATTTGAAAGCATTGCATTTTACCCATTTTCAAATCTCCTATGCATTTTTGACCAACCTAAGATTTTAAGATTCAACAAAACAGAAAAGAAATAAACATCACTCACTCCACCGTAGGCAACGAGATCTTCCCAGCTATCGAGCTGAGGATACACATTGTCCAGGTACCATTTGAAGGGTTTACATTTGAGTTTCTCTCGCAACTTCTTTCTCTCAGTCACATCCCCAATATCAATTCCATGATCCTGAAAGGCAGTCGTGAAATTATCCTAAAGAAGAAATCGCAGCTCCTCTGTTTCAGAGCTTTAATGTGAAAAAATCTCAGCTAACGTTTATATCAAGTTGTCTGTTTTGATACAGATTTGTAACATCATATACATTATGATGTCCAACATGTTACACACTTCCAACAGGTCACACAATCCACTTCTACAAACCTTCAAGGGGAGATTCCAGCTAATAAGAACATTACTTTTGTAATCATCCATCCAGACTTCAGCTACCCTCAGTGCATTTCTCCGCAGTGGGATGCTCAGATCCAGCGCGTAGGGTTTGTGCGCCCTCTCTATGTGGGCGATCTTAGAGCAAGGGATTATTTCTATGCTCCCTCCACAGGTCCAAACCTGAAACATAACAATGACTGGATTCAACATATTCACATCTTTTCATCCATTTCCACGGAGTCCAGTGAAGGGCCAACCTACCCGAATTCCCAGCTCTACATTCTCGCCTCCATAAACTTGCATCCCTTTGTCCAGTACTCCAATCTCGCCTAGGAAAGACCGGTCTGCCACCAGGATCCCCATGACAGATGGACTCCTGGCAACAAGGACAGAAATTAATTGACATTGAATTAATTGGGTTTATTACACATGTACACATACACACCACGCACACACTGTACTGTTAAGACAGAGACAAAACAATGCAGCTGTAAGGTCTTACTGAATTCTCTTTAAAAGTATTCTTGTCCACTTTATAACTGTTTGGCGGCAAGATGTCCTTAAAGTCGCATTAGCTGTCATTCATTCTCAGTGTTGAAATTCCCAAGTTTCCACCTTTATCTCTGCTGAGACATGTTTGGTGTCTGAAATTAATTACTTTAGTGTTCTGCTGAAGCTACAAAGTTAATGTAATTAACACTTGAGTAGTAAATGTTATAAATATACTTAATTATTAAAGTATGAAGTATTTATGTATCTGAATTAAGCACTAATGGTTTTGATATCAGTTGATTTTAGAGACTGTTTTATATTTACAAAAGTAAATAATTACAGACAGTGAAAATCCTTCTCAAGACCAACTACTATCTCTACAGCTGACATAAACAAAGAACCTATGCATGCTCAATATAACTGTGTTTGATTTAAATTTTACTGTCTTTAATGTCTTTCATTTACATTTATTAATGGCTTTAGAAGCTGTACACGTATAAACTCAAATGTGTGGTCGGATTGTAATGCACAACATTTGTAAGTTGTTCTAGATATAATTGTGTGACAAAGGCTGTATAACTATTTATATAGTAAATAAAGAATCATGAATCAGGAGGAATATAATCCTGGCGAGGATTTTAACTTTCTCGACCTGATTTTTTAAACCTCTACATATTTACAAGATAAGTAATGCTGAGTTTAACTCACTTCCCCGGCTCGGACTCATCATTAAGTGTGAACCACTCCGGCCTGAAGGACTCGTACATGCACCAGAGCTGCCAGTCAAAGCCGTGGGCAGATGCGCCATATCTAGTCACCTCTAGGGTGTCAAATTCCACCCTGTCAAAGACTGGAGACAGAACCACTGTCCTGTCTTCTTTGATTCTAGACAGCAGTGGTTCAGCCCTGAAACAACAGAGGTCCAAAAGAAAAAAAAAAAGTAAACAATTTGGTACCAGAACCTGCAGACACACTTCCAGCAGATCAGGAGCATCAACAAAGAACAAGTGTAGCTACAGCCTTCCATTCCAAACAAAGAGAAACACACCGATTCCACTTTTCCAAACCTACTGTCACTCTGGGACTCTAGGGAAGATTTGACACCGGTGCTCCCACTGATCCCTTGATCAATGCACCAAATTCCTGTGTATTGTCAGGGGTGCCAATCAAATAAAATATAAATATAAAAATTCTTCTTGTTCTTCTCTCTCTGCTTTCTACACTTGGCTACTGATGAATACGAATAAGTTTAAGAAATCCTTTTACCATTGCTTATGCACCTCAACATGGGCATCAAAAATTGCCACCACGTCCCCGGCAGCCGCCTCCCATCCTGAAATGCGTGCTTGTGTCAAACCCAGCCTTTCTTTGTGCCTCACTTTTTTAATTAAATCAGGCCTCTCTTGGCGTATTAAGTCAATATATTCGTCAAGCTTCTCCTTAAGGTCTTCTGTGAGGGGAAAAAAAGTGAGATTAAGTGAAAGTGAGCATTCTGTCATACGTGAACACACCACAGCACACAGTGTGAACAGCACAAAATGCTTTTCTCTATTTAACCCATTCACCCTGTGAAGCAGCTGGCAGCCAGGAACACAGCGCCAGGGGAGCAGTGTGTGGGGACAGTTTCTTGCTGAGCAGTAACTCTGAGGTGTTTAGCAGTCTTGAGAATCAACACCCTAACAACTACACTATCAGTTGCTGGTTAAATGAGGCACAGTGTAAAAAGATTTCCCGAGATTTACAGGACATTTATCCAGCTCAAGATTAGGCTTTATTAACTCGTACACAACGCCATGATGGGTGTGCCACCTTTGTACAAACACACACCACCTAGTGTTTACAGTCTTAAGGCTGTGAATGGAGTCAGTCTGGCTTACAGACCATTAGTGCTGTGGTCGTCCACCAGTATGATGTCCTTGAGCAGGTGGGCAGGGGTTCTGTCGATGATGCTGCGCACGGCTCTCTTCAGGACCGACAGAGCCTCGTCCAGGTAGATCAGGACCACGCTGATGGTGGGAAGCTGCTTGGGATAAACCTTAGTGGCACATCTGAGCAAACACAAACACACGAGATGGAGTGAGAAAAAAGGCCAGGATGGCTGAGGCACATTTGATGAGGTTTTGGGATGTTTTTAAGTGTGTTCCTCAGACGCACTATTTACAAATATAATTTAATTTAATTTAAGGTCCACCATTATTCAGTTATGGAACACAAACTGTCCTGTCCAAATCAAATGACATGTTAACAAATGTTATTAATTTGCTGGATTTACAGTTTCTCAGGTTTTATCTTTTAAAGGTGCAAGAATTGAACTGAATAGCTTTACCAGGAGTTCTTAGTTTTAAGAACTGACAATATTTTTCCTCATTTACAAATAGAAATAAGAGCAATTATTCAGAACTGGAATAATTAAAGAAAACCAATCTGTTGTTCACAAACAAAATGGCAATTATTACCTTTGACGAACTTCTAGTGGTGTTTTACCATTGTCCTCATTATGAGAGGAGAGTGTTGATTAAAGCAGTGTTTTTCTTAGGGATCTACTGAAATTATTTTTTTGGACCAAAACCAAAAATGAGAAAACCAAATTAAATTATTATTATTAAAAACATTTAAAAAATTAATCTGTTTCAAAACTAATATTTATTTTATTGTGCACCGTTCGTATAAACAGCTTCACAAATTTAGAGGTGTCATATTTTCAATATTAAGCGCAATGTTTTCACACTTTTCGCCCCCACTCCCTAAAAGAACTTTGCACCAAAAATTTCTACGTGGCAATAATCATGGTTATCCGGGGCACAAACTTGATACATTTGTTGACATAAAAGGTTAGATAATGCAGGTCAAATTTGGTCCACTTTGCCCATTGTGGGGCGTATGGCACATGTTCAATCTTCTTTGCGCCTAATTAGCAATATTAGAAAATTTTACTTTTATGATCTAGTCTTAGGTTTTAGACATATCTTTACATTTTTTTGTATATGAATCCAAAGACGCCTAAATAAACAAATACTTTTCTGAACAGCATGGCCAAGACCTGCGAGTACATTCATGTCGATGTGACATAATTTACTCAAATTGGACCAAATTGCTGGTCCTGATCTACACCAAATTAGGTACAGATGAATAATGTGGTACCGCAAGGATGTGAACATAATGTCATTGACATTGGCCTATGGGTGGCGCTACAGTAGAAGAAAAAAGCGTGAAAAATGCATGCAACTTTTAGTCAGTTAATTGTTAAAGTTTGATGCCTCACAACTTGTGGCTTTAGGTGACATTACTTTACTCTGATTTATGCATGAACTAAGACACACTTCAAACATGGAATTGTTGTAACGTTGTATCCTGACTGCAGGATACAAATTTGTGAAAGACTTCCATATTTGTGTCTTTCACTTCCTTGTACAGTTTGTATTATTTTATTCAAATAATGGCTCAATGGTAGGCCAAAATGCTTGTATGATAATTACACACAGGAAGGCAATAACAATACTTTTGGGATTTCAAGGCACATGTGTCTCAAAATCAACATGTTTATATATTATCATCATTAGACCAAGCATGCCAAATGTCCTTATGTTTTAGATTTCAAAACATATTTCTGGCTATTACTTTAATGGGTGTAACTAGTGATCTCACACCATTGTCTTCTTAGAGTTACTTAATTTGCTACTTGTTAAAATCCCTCAGTCAATTTCTGCAAATACCAAAATCATATGAAATATTGTCTCAGTGTTGCGGTTTGGAGGACTGCCCAAATAGCTTGGACACTCATTGCCCTATATATTTTTTGTATTGACTCAACCCTTTTCACACGTATGTTTTTTGAGATCTCAAAACTTTAGGGACTGATATATTTTCCCTTTAGGGGCATATTGTATGTTTACCCAGGTTAAATGATTTATGTTGATATTGCATATTACACAGTGTTCTACTCTGTTAATAATTTATATTGATATTGTATATCATACTGTGTTGTACTCTATTAATTGTTAACATTGATAACATCGCATATTATACTGCACCTGTTCTATTAGGATTTATTTACAATGGTGACGAACCAGCTGTCTTCTCTCCAAAGAGGAACAGACTGTCAGACAAATGATTTGAGAGGCTACTCCTCCTACGTTACAACTACTGGTTTCGTTGTTAGATGAGAGGAGTATTTTAGTATAGATAAATGTATTGTTCATTTTCACTGAGAATGTACAACATGTTAATCTACATAGAGAGTTGGATAGTGTTCTGTTTATTTTGCAATAACATAGTTACGAGATTAATGGCCAAATCATTTTGTTTCTTTTTACCCAGTTTTACATTTGCGTGTCCTAGTTTTGTACTTGATTGCAAAGTGTGTGAATAACTGAATTAATTTTCAATATTACATTTTTATTACTTTACTGAATAAGAGTTAAAAAGTGCTCTGTTTCATGTGCAATATTATACAGATACAGATAATTGCACAAATTAATAATAAGAATTATTAATTGTGTAATAAGAATAAATTCTTTTGATTCTTATTACACAAGTTTAAAGTTGTGTGTCTTAGTTTTGCATTTAAATGCAAAGTGTGTTAACATTATTTATTTTATTAATATTAAATTTGGTTATTTTTCATCATATTTCAGACTAGGTTAGTGTTCCATTTGTTGTGCAGTAGGCCTAATAAACAGTTACAGAATAACTGCAGTACTTAAAGGTTAGATTTTCCTTTGTTTCTTTTTACCCAAGTTTACATTTGAATGTCTTAATTTTGCTCTTGAATTTTATTTTACATTTTTATTTTTTATCTGTTTTTTATTTCTAGGCATATCACATGGCAGGCTGCAAGCTAAGTTCAAATAAATACCAAATGTTCTAACATATTGTTTTTATTCTTCAATCAGCTATTGTAAACATCTTTGACATAATAGCGCTGTAGAACATAAAAAATAATGTCAGTTATGTTGCTGAGTAACTAATTACTTACAGTGTGGTAACTGAGTTATTAACTCAATTACTTTTTGGCAGAAGTAATTTGTAACTGTAACTAATAACTTTTTTAAAGTAAGATAACAACAGAAGTGATTTATTAGACACCAGAGCCTACCTAGGTAGGCAGAGTTACATAAGGTTATCTATAAAAAGACATTTAGGGGTCCTTTTATCAAACATTGCCAGACCTTTCACAATGCAGTGATAATATTTCAGATTTCTGAAGGAATAGATTGTCTGATAATAATAAAAGAAACCCCTGAAGAATGAACCATTAAAAAAATCAAACTGTTAATATCTGCTGGTTTGTGAGATTAAGTTATGATGAGGTGTGTGTTGGGATGTTCTGTTGCTGAGAGAGAGAGAGAGAGAGAGAGAGAGAGAGAGAGAGAGAGAGAGAGAGGAGAGCGAGAAAGC
>JBBKCR010018332.1:0-12231 GCA_037577295.1 Ladigesia roloffi | reverse complement strand
CTGAGGGGTGTCTATGATACAGACCAGCAGAGGGTGGAGCTCAATATGGCCATGGATGGGGTCATTAAACACCTGCAGAGAAGACAACAAGATTTAAGAGGTACCAAAACACTGAAGATAGAAAGACGTTGCTGAAGAACACTACGACCTTCAGGATCCTGGGAGGGAAATTACACACCCCTCACACACACTCATATATTTACATATCAACATTTATTTATATATTTAAATATCTACATTCATAGCCTTTTTACAGCCACAAGCAAATCTGAAAAAATATACATTGAAACCAGTATATTAATACAAACATATTAAGTCAATTAAAACCAGACCTGTACATCTGAGAATTAATGTTTTCACCAGAAGGGGACACCGTAAGGCCTCTTCTCGCCAAATCTTTTTTTTTGCTTCCAAAATTCTTTCAGAATTCAGTGTAAACAGAGTACTCCAAAGTATGGATGAAAGGGTTCACTGGTGATAACTGAATTTCTTTACAGTGTTGGTAGGTGGAACTAGATGCCAACAGAAACACAGCTGTTTTATTCACTATCAACCCCTAGTGAAGCTCCATGTGTCTCTGAATCAGTGGCTGGTTCAGCAGGTGCACATGGGCCTGTGATCTCTCGGGGCCTGTCACTACCCCAGACCTACCTCCTTAAAAAAAACCCATAAAAAATCCAACCATCAAATAAAAACGTGCGTAATCCAGGTCTGCAGAGGTTTGCAGAAAGCTCCAGTAAAAAGGGAGCGGAGCGGGGACGCGTGGCCGCCATGAATCACCTTCAGCCACACGATGCAAAATCTCGGGCTGTTTCGTTTTGCTGCAGAAATTACAGCAGCACGCATGTAGTTCAGTATTTTGTACTTCTGGTTCTTTGCAGAGAGGATTGTAGTCACTGTGTATTGTATGTATGTGAGCTAAAACATCCTCGGGATAAATTTGAGACAGTTTAAGGGCCCGGATAGAATTTTCGCACCCGAGCCCATGACTATGCTGTTATGCCCCTGCTCTGAATGTTTCTATGGACGTTGATTATAGTAAAATACTGACTCCGAACTAAATAAGTTCTATTTTTTTAGCTTTTTCAGCCTTTTGCAAATTCAAAAGCAGACAGAGAAAAAACTATGTGTGTATGTCCAATGGCAAACCACACAGAAAACTTAATTTTACAATAAAATAACATAAGATGATACGTGTAAACATACCTTCATGGGTTCATTTGAAAACTGCCAGCACTTCTGAATGCAGTGGAGGAGCTGGAGCCTGGCCTCCAGGGGCCTGAGGGAGGTACAAATTCATATTTAAAGTCCACATGCAGCCCCCTCATTACTTTACACTTCAATTTGAATGAAAAAAAAACAGGAACATATGTTTTACTATGATAGGCTGCAGTGTGCCTAAATATACAAGGACCCTAACAAAATTGTCCCAGCCTTTCAGAATTCAGCACCACCAGTATACTGATCACCGCCTGATCATCTGGAACCATCGGCACCTGTTTATTCACTGGTTCAGGCCTTAAGCTAGTGTGTTTTGTTCTGCTTGAATGGTTCATACGTTTGTGTGGCATAACAAACTAAAAATATTCCTAAACTAATCATCCGCCTGTTGAATGGGTGGGTTAATTTGCTGTACACTAAATAGAAATGGCTAGATTGTGGTAGACTGAGTGGATGGGCCTTAACAGCTTATGGCTAAATAGACAGAGCTTTTGGGCTGAATGGGTGAGGCTAAATGAATATGTGCTTAAATGCACTTACACACACACACATACACACACTCACTCACTCACTCTATGCCTAGACTCTGGAGCTGATGCTCTGTGAAGCCAGGGTGCTCGACTTGGCTGTGGTTCTCTGTGGAGAGTGGAAAAAAGGATATATTTTAAGAGGAGCCAACTCATTTCTCAACCACTATGAGCACACTGCATATTTTCAGCGCAATTAACAGGCGCTGCTTCTGTTTATGAGACCACGGCCCTGCTTTGTCTACTGTCAGCAGCCAGGAAGGAGGTGAACAAAGACAGGGATTCAGTTTACACAACCTCGGGCTGAAGGTCATGCTGATACCACCTAAATTACAGCTGAAGTATAAAGAGGACATCCCTGTTTTTCTTTCCTCTCTCTCTGCAATTGGCTTCCATTGCCCTAAGACCAACAAGTCAAATTTTTCAACACAGTGTGGGTCTGGTATGAAACGCTTCAGTGCAGTGATTCTGATTTCTTTACAGTGAAGAGAAATGGAACCAGACCTCTCTGACACAATCCAGCTGTTTTCCAGTAAAGCTCCACAAACCTCTGAGAGTTCATATGGATGATGGTTAAACAGTGGAAAATCTGAACTAAAACATTTTTTTTCAAGGACTATTTGGCTTTATGACATCCTGCATGTATCCCTCAACCATGAATGGGTTTAGTTTTAGGACCACAATCTTCTCAAAGCTCTGGTAGAACAACTGCTCAGACGTCTGGCAGTACAACCAAAACCATTTCATGCTATAAATGTCTGTGATGGAGCGTTTAGAGACAGACGTCTGGTTTCTTTCACCACCACCACCACCACTGTGAACAGTTCAGAATTTTACACCAAATTTTTTTAGTCCTGGAGGGTCCGGCATCGGGTTCATCCCTTCCTGATTCAACTCATGTCTTAACAGATTTAGTGTGTGTCCAGAATCAGGGTTAAAATGCAGGGATAGGCGCGGTTAGGATTTTTCTTTCATTTATTTAGATAATTATCAGTATTATTATTGATCCTACTCTCTACAATTGGATGTGAAATAAAAAACAACACCTTATTCAATTTCAAATTAACGAATTAGAGTGAAATTAATGGAAGTGAAACTGAGAAAATACATGAAATGAATAATATTCCAAATTAAAAAATGAAACCGAAAGTGAAAGTGTGTATCCATGACCCCCACCACACTTCAAAAACACGCAGGTACATTCCTGGATAAAAGTGCATAATGCATCTCTCCACTGAAACCTCTCGCGCGACTCTCTAACATAAGCTCGTGCAGCCAGTGTGTGTTTGTCTCCCCACCTTGTCGCGAGCGCTTCTCCGGTGTGACGCGGGGCGTCTCCTCGCGCGTACGCTTCCCAAACTCCATCGCAGCCGATAGTACTGATTCCGGATTGTTAAAAATGGTTATTAATCAATTTCGACAGTTTTTTCCACGTCACCCCGGACCCTCTCTGTCCTGCTCTATTTTTGTCTTTGGCGGCTTATCTCCCACTTTGTTGAATCCACAGCGCACCCTACAGGCGCGGCGTCCGCAAATAAGCATAAAATAATTATTTGTCATATATTAGGGGTGTCAAACTCCGGTCCTGGAGAGCCGATATCCTGCACAGTTAAGATCTATTTCAGCACACTTACCAGTGACACTTTCTTTACGAGCATTATTGAAATATATTCTTATTTTAACTGACTTGCCTTATTTTGCACAACATGGATTCAACAGCAAATCACTTAAAACGTTGCTGAATCTGTTGATTCAACGTAAAACCTAACGAGCACTTTCAGTTTGTTTTCAACGTCGCGTATCAACGTAGATTGAGTATTTCTTCCTGACGAATGTTCAGTGTTGTTTCAATCTGATTTTGCTATCTGGGAACCTAAACTGTTCCTATTCAGGATGTGTTTATAGTTTCATTTTACACACTTCACTTTTAAATCCCACGTCCCAGGACTGCTAGCGGCACCATGAGGAAGGTACAGTCCCCGCACTGTGCTCTCCAGGTGCCCCTCAGTGATGACAGCCCCCTGCTTCTCTTAGCGTCTGCTAAATGCCGTGAACGTAAACGTCACACTGTGTGCTGTGTGTTCACGTGTGTCTACAAGGAGCCCATTTCTTTTATAATGCTCACGCTCGTTCAAATTGGATAACATTTTTTATGTTTGTGCTCCATTTGACGCCAGCAATGTAGACCTCTTGAAAATGGTTAAAATAAAATTGCCACCCAAGTGTTTCAGGACTTTTTTTCTTTGTTTATACATAAATACATGCAATAAAGCCCCCACGGCGGAAATATCAACATACTGATGGAAAATATGTTTCCATCCTCGATGTCATGTGATCTATTAGTGGCGCTCACTCCCCTACAGGTCTGGTAATATTTAGTTATGGTCCTACTGGAGAGGAACGTTTTTAAGATGATAAAATTACACATTGCAACATAATTCCCCTTGTTATCAACAATACCAGCCAAATGTGTAAAACAAAATCTGTAAAATTTTGATATTTCTTATATGTTTAACAGCTGAAACAGCCCCAAAGAACACTGATGTAAAATATGTGTACTAAACACAACATGATTTTTACATTAGGCAATGTAATTTAGTATGAAGCATATTTATATAGATACATTAAATATCTGATGGTGTCAAACTGACGTCAAACATAAATATGGGCTTTATATTAAAATACTAAACCTGAAAAAGTACTTAAGTACTTATACTCTTGCTTTAATTTACAAGTCTATTCTTCTTTTCTTATGAATTCAGTCCATACCTAGACAGTTTTTCCACCGGCATCTACAACATGTAATTGTGTTACTACTATGGTGACTGTAGGATAGTAAATTTCAAAGGAAAGTCTTTCACCACATTAGTACTAATACAAACATATTAGAATTAATAAATACAACTTTGGCAAAAATATTTCTATTTAACTAATACAGCTCTGACATACAACTAATACAACTATGGCATGGTTAATAAGGCATGACAGGTGGTTGCACACGCACATGGGTATCCGGTTAATATCAAGTGTACATCTCTCAATGATAATACATAAATGCATATGCCGTTGCACAATTATTATTTGATTCTTCACCACTTCACCCCTTATATATTTTTATTGCACAAATATGTGTTAAACATATACATATATCTATGTATGTATGTGTCGTTGTTTATTCTTGTATTTGCTGTTGTTTATTTGGGAGTTCTGGGGGCTGAGCTCTGGGCGCTGAGCCGGAGCTGAAGGGCAGAAGCTCAGAAGAGGTAAAAAATAAATCACCACTAAAACTGAATTAATTTCGTGTTTATTCGCCCCTTTCTCTCAGTCAGTCGGCTTATTCGGCTTAAACCCATGCTTCATTTATAAACTCTAGCATTTTCACTGTTTATTCGGGTCTAGGCGAGTTTGACTTATTTGTTTGCCATTAGCTTTAGCTTATAGAATGCTAAGCTAATGCTAATCCTAGCCGCCATCAGAGTTGTATTTATTAAATATAAAATGTTTGTATTACTATTTTGGGGGTGAACGACTTTCCTTTTAACTTAAGTGTCCTTAAAATAAAGATAATTTGAAATTAACAGGCTTGCTAATGTTTGGCGTTACTATTAGCTGAGAAACTAGCTGGCTAACTTTTTCCAAACTTCACAAATTTCCCTTTGCCTCAGATTTGCTTAGTTGTTGCACTCTAAAATCGTTTAACTAAAACCTCACTATTATTTTGGTGCTTTAGTTCTGTTAAACGATGATTTTATATTGTGTATTGCTGGGAAAACAACACAGAGGAGCATTGGATTCTCGGTATTTGGTCAGCTTTTAGCATTGAGTATTGTATTATTATTATTATTTTTATACATTTTGTACATGCAATTAAGTGACCATTCGCTACAACTGGAAACTATCAACTGGTGTTTCTCGGTTTATCGGAAAACGCAAGAATACATTCTCGCTTATATGGAAGAAAGGCCAGGATCTCAATGACAAACGGGTTTGTTTACATTGTTTTCTTTGCTTTTAGCGCCACAATATCTGAATAATTCTCAAACTATACGATAGACACATTCTTTAATGTTAGCTAAGCCAGCCTAGATGGATAGTGGCATTACGCAGTTAAAACATATGAATATTTCCTCTGTTTTCCTTTTTTATTTTAGTATCAATACATAAAAACCTGGATTTGCCTCTAGTTTTGACAAAAAGTCCTTTATTAATTTTGTAAACACATCTACTGGAAGGGCAAGGTCTGATTTGGGCACAAAATTATGGCTTTATGCGTACGAGTATTAACCCACATTATGTATTTGAGCTCTATTTAACCCCATTCAATGTGAATTGCTCTAAATAAATGATTGACATAACTTTTTTCGTCATTTTAAACTATTTTCCTTATTTAATGAGGAAAACACTAACATTTATAGTTGTGTCCAAGATTCTTGTGAAATGTGTGTCTTAAAGTCCATGAGACTTAGACCATGCAATATAGTTATAAAAAATAAAGAGGAAAACTAAAGGCTAAAGCTAAGTATTAAAACTATATTAAAGTTAAGTGACCCATATAGTCATGTGTGAAACCTACGGCACGCAGTTTGAACGGTGTGAAATACGTTCTCTTCATTTTACCCCTTTACTAAGTGAAGGGGCAGGCAGCCAGGAACACGGCACCCAGGGAGCAGGGTGCTCAAGGATACCTTAATGGTGCCACTAGTTGTCTTGGGATTTGAACCCATGACCATCTGACCAGGGTCAACTCCTTAATCACCAGCTACCCTGAACTTAACATGTCTAAATCTATTTTGCTGTTTTGACTGTGAAGAAAAAAGAGTTACTGCCACTGCAAGGCACAGAAGGGCTGTTCCAACTCTCATAATCATTCAGAGGTGTGTTTTGGGATAATGAACCAATGAGAAAATCAGTTAACCAATCAGAATGCCTTGTCTTCTCCCCTTTAAAAGGCGGACAGAGCCGTCTGATTGAGGTTTAAATGGCGTGTGGTCCTGTAAATCAGATCTGTTTTCAACTGAGGATAGGGACAGTTGTCCTGCCTACATATATATTTTCCACTGATGAACAGCCTCAGACTTGTGTGCTTAAATACCTATAATTAAAACATAATCCTGATAATGAGCTCCAGTTACTTTTAAAGGAAACTTTTTTTCATGAAACAATATGATAACATGAAAGGATCATCAGTAATAACACATGTAGTAATACAATAAAAAAATACCTCCTTAATACTGTTTAATAAAACACCACTGACTTCATATTGTTTAATAAATCACCACTGACGTTAGATTGTTTCATAGAATCCAGATCAAAGATCAAAACACATCTGACTTTATAATAACATAGACTGGTGCGTAAACACTGTGCTGATCTTGAGCCACTGCTCACTGCTGCTGGAGCTTATGTCTGTTTGTTATAGGACAATTTATTTACAAGGATAATTCCCCACCGTGCTCATAATCGCGGTGTATATTCCACCCAGTTCTAACACAAACAGCGTGCTGCCAGAAATGTATGCAGCCATCAACCAGCTCCAAACCTCATTTCTTGACGGACTGTATCCTGACTGCTCGACTGCTCCACACAAACTTTAAATAAGTTCTCTCTAAATTCTACCAACACGTGGACTTTCCTATGAGGGTACAGTCAGTCTGGACTGTGTTTACACGAACATCCACGGCGCATTCCGCACTGAGCCACCCACCCTCGTATTTTATGATCACATGTCCATCATTTGCACTCCAGCCTACAGACTTGCACGTCAGACATGTCAAGCCTGTCCAGAGGCAGACAATGATCTGGCCCCAGGAGCCATCTTTGCTCTCCAGGACTGTATTGAATGCACTGACTGGGACATGTTCAAGGAGGCTGCAACCTACAGCGGCTCCACCAAACTCAAGGAATACAGTGTCGTTCGCTGGCTAAGTCGATGACACCACAGTCTCCAAGAACATCACCACACGCTCCAACCAGAAGCCATGGATGTGCATGCTGCCGAGAACCTGAGGCACCGTCTCCACATCAGGTGACCTGGATGGCCTGAGAACAGCAAGGGCCATCCTGCCCAAGGCCATCAGAACAGCGAAGCGTGCCCACGCCCAGAGAATACACAGCCAATTCAAAGACAATTGGGATGTATGGCTCATACATACTGGGGGGCAGGGCATCCAGGCCAGCACCAACTACAAGTCATCTCCACCTGCCTATGATATTGAGGCCTCCCTTCCAGAGTGCTGAACAACATTTACGCATGATTTGAAGTCCAAAATAACAAGCCAATGACCAATGCTCTGTCTGACTGTGGCTGATGTGAGAAAAACTCTGCTCAGAATTAACCCACGGAAACCGGCGGGACCTAACACTATTCCTGGTTGAGTTCTCATCATAAAGTGCTTAGAGAGACCCATTATGAGGCACATCAAGTCATAACTGCCTCCTTCACTGGACCCCCTGCAGTTCTTATACTGTCCCAACCGCTCTATAGATGATGCCACCAACACTACCCTTCACCTGGCCCTTACTCTCCTGGACAAAAATGACACTTATGTGTGAATGCTGTTTATATACTTCAGCCCAGCATTCAATATTATCATTCTTCAGCAGAGACTGTTGGGCATAAGCACCCTGCAACTGGGTTCTCGACTTCCTGACTGGGAGACCTCAGTCAGTCAGGATAGTGGGTAACATTTCCAGCACTACCACGTTGAACACGGGGGGGCCCCCCAGGGCTGTGTTCTCAGTGCTCTTCTGTTCACACTTCTGACCCATGTCTGTAAAGCAATGCACAGCTTGAACCACATCATCAAATTCACCAATGACACAACTGTTTTGATCAGTGTGAACGATGAGGCAGTGTAAAGAAAGGATGTGCAACGGCTGATGGAGAGCCAACAACCTGTCCCTGAATGTGGAGAAAACAAATAAGATTGTTGTTGATTTCAAGACATAACATTATCACTCCTTGGTGGAAAATGTCCAGAGCACCAAGTTCCACATCACAGAGAACCACACATGGACCCTAAAAAACAGCTTCTTTACCAAGAAAGCTCAGCAGCATCTTTACTTTCTGCCAAGAGTGAGAAGAGTGCAACTTCCACTCCCAATCATCACCATGTTCTACAGTGGGACCATAGAGAGGATTCTCTGCAGCTGCATCACAGCCTGGTAAGGGAACTGCAATCTTTCGGATCGCAAGACCCTACAGAGGGCTGTGAGAACAGCTGAGAAGATCATTGGAGTCTCTCTCCCTTCCGTCACAAACCTTTAATTCACACACTGCATGCGCAAAGCCACCATCATTGTGGATGAACCCCACTCACCCTTCACACACACTCTTTTCCCTCCTCCCATCTGGAAAAAGCTTCTGTAGCATACTGGCATCTTCTACCAGCATTGGAAACTGTTTTTCCCTCAGGTTGTTAGACTCCTCAACAAGAACTGAAAGCATGAAAACACACACACACACACACACATACAACTAATCAACCACTGCCTCTCCTTCACCCTACCCCCTTGGACAACTTAGACTTTAATAACCAGTTAAAATACCTTTTTCTTTATATTACACATCCTGTATAAAGAACCATATTCTCTCATGGCTTTTAATCTGCTACAAAGTGCACAATTATATTTATTGTCCTTATAAAATTGGACATAATTATTGATGTCCTGCATTTTTTTGCACATGTAAACTCTCCTCTGCATCCTTGCATATCTCTGCTGCTTGAATACAGTATAGGTCAGTACTGTATTTATTCCTCAATGTAGCCATTGTCAGTTTGCACTGAATGTTGTCTTGTCGTGTTTAGTTGTATCGTTGCTCTTGTGTTCTGTCCTGTTTGCACTTGTGTGCACTTTTCTCTTTTGGTCTTGTGTTGCTACTATGAACTTTGTATATGGTAGAAATGACAATAAAACTTGACTTGACTTTTAAATCAATACACAGCTGACTTTTGATCGTTTAATAAAACACTGCTCACTTTATATCAAAACATAGCTGACCTTTGATCAAAACAGCTGACTTAAATAGTTTAATTAAACACTGGTCACTTTAGATAGTTTAATAAAAAACCACTCACTTTTGATCACAACACAGCTTGAGTTGCCTTTGTAATGCATGGGGGAGAAAATGTAGGGGTGAGTTGCCTTAAAAGTGTGTAGTGGTGAGAGCGCTTACGATATCATGGCTATGGCAGCCAGAAGGCAAAAAATCAATCTTAAAGAGCTAAACACCCAGCAGACTCATAAACAGACTTGAAATCACTAAAGCTCAGGTCATAAAAGATGTGCGTCACTTTTTGTTGTGGTTTAATGAAAAATATCAGCCTGTGGATACGGCTATACTTGATTTTCCCACCCGTTTTTGCTCCACCTGTTTTCAGTCATCCTTAATTATGAATGACTTGATAATAGACAGTGAGTTAACATGCCCCTCCATTGTTCAGCAGTAAAATGCAGTGCTAAATGAAGAGTCAGAAACTACAGTCACATTTCACATTTCATTGTGAAAATGTGGGTTATTTTGTTTTTTTGCATGCTCTTTGAGTAACTGTTGCTGGTTTCATCTTGGGATCTATGCAGATGGCTGCTATTCGCAAGAAGCTGGTAATTGTAGGAGATGGCGCTTGTGGAAAGACCTGTTTACTCATTGTCTTCAGTAAAGACCAGTTCCCAGAGGTCTACGTGCCTACAGTCTTCGAGAATTATGTGGCCGACATTGAGGTTGATGGAAAGCAGGTAAGGAGACGAGGCGTAACAATGTAGTCGACTCACTGTTTGGTTTGATAAATAATTCAGAGCTCACAGTTATCATAAAACTGAAAGTTCAGTGTTCTAGACGTCTTTCTCAGAAGTAAAAATTCTATCATATCTGGACAAAATTGACTAAATCGCTCAGATCTGGACTAAACATGTGGTGAACAGTTTATTTATTTTAGTGTTATCTCTCCTACATTTTTATATATATGGCAAAAGCTTCCTTTTATATGAAAAATATATATTTTTTGTCATGGTAAGAACCAAGATTAAACTTCATGGGAAATTTTAAAACGTGTTATTATAAAAATTGGCTTGTTTTTTGTTTTTCAGGTAGAGCTTGCCTTATGGGATACTGCAGGCCAAGAGGACTATGACCGGTTAAGACCACTTTCCTACCCTGATACGGACGTCATTCTCATGTGCTTTTCTATAGACAGTCCTGACAGCTTGGGTGAGTCAACAGTTAACTGTTTTCAGTTTCTATAGCTTTAGATCTGTTGCTTTTAACTCATGACTTTCTTATGAAGCTCCTTTTCCTGATTTGCTTTGATTTGCTTTCCCTGGCCACTTTATCAGATACCCCTCCGTTGTATGTCCACCTGGACGTGTACAGTTAGTGTGTTAGCTCATCAAGAGACAAAAAACAAGAAAACAAATATATATGAGTAAACAATGATAAAAAATAGAAACCAAATACATACATACATAAACATAAAGGGACCTAGAAATTCTTTAAATATAGTAGCGTAGATATTTGTGGAAAATGTAGAAGTTTGGTGGAGTTATTAACCTTCTAATCTTATGTAGAAAAAATGACATAGAATAGGGAATGTAAAGAAACACATTAGATAAGGAACTAAAGCTGAAGTGGATCAGATAGAGATCCAAGTCCTGTGTCAAATGAATTCACTCTGTGAACAATTAAGAACTGGGTTCCCTTTCTGTTGGTCCAGTTTTTGGACCACTTCTGGAGTTCAGTTCCTTTTGAAGAGGACTGTAAACACCCTAAAGTGTCATTCAGTCTGTTTTCCACATATGGGCTGAGTGGATGGAGCAGGGATATTTATACTTTTATAAATATTTATTTAATTTCCTTAATGTTATTATATACTTACTTTAATATATTAAAAAGCTCCACTATTGCAATATATCATATTAAAATTGCAATACTGAAATTCTGTCCATATTGTGCAGCTCTAATGAGAAGCTGTCGCACAGACCTCAATATATATCCAAATTTACCCAACCATATCATGCAGCTCTAATTAATATTTTTCTTCACAGAAAATATTCCAGAAAAGTGGACACCAGAAGTGAAACATTTTTGCCCAAATGTACCCATCATCCTCGTGGGCAACAAAAAGGACCTCCGTAATGACGAGCACACTCGGAGAGAACTTGCCAAAATGAAACAGGTGCAGCCTCTTTTTCTCTTTTTAATTTTCTAGGTTTTCCAGCTGGGAAGTTCAGTGTGATGTTATTTTACAATTCTGTCATATTACAGCCAGAACACAAACCGGATCTGAGCTCCATACAAATGTTTTAAAATAGTAGTTAAGCAAATAACCAAATTTTCACCCGATCAGACAAGAGAGATTTGAGACTGAATTTTGCTTCTTAAGTTCAGCACTGACTTACAAGAATATTAATATCATGGCAGTGCCATGCGAGGAATGAGAAAGGTGAGACCAGCCAGTTTCTCTCATGTTGAAAAAGCTTTTATTCC